>QRFJ01002912.1:0-28621 GCA_006176705.1 Cocos nucifera
AAAGAGAGAGATTTTAGAGACCGAAGCCCAGGAATTAGTATAGTTCCAGTTTAAATGAGATAGAAATAAGAAAAAAGAGAAGAATGATTTAACCGAGACTTATAAACCTAATGTCCTATTCTCTTCACCCAAACTGGTTCTTCTTATAAAAAATCAAAAGGCATATAATAAGATATCAAATGGAGTTTGTTAAGCAGCGATCACATAATTTACCTCCAGAATTAAAATAATCTTTAGTCAACTATTACCAGCATCCATATGAATCAAACTTACTTTAATACAAAAACTCCAATCATAGAGCATTTTAAGAAGAACAATAGGAAATAAATTCTTAATTAAACATGGGTCCTGAGATGGAATCATAAATATATCCCTAAAAAATTAACAAAGATTATATCAATAATGGGATTAATAATCACTTCTGAAGAATTGGAGCATCCCAACACATTTGAGAAAATATAGTCAAATCCACCCAATATTCGACAAGGATAGTGAGGCTGCCATTGTGTCTGGCTGAAATGGTACTTAGCGAATTGTTGGGTAGGCAACCCAATAATTAGTTTTTATCTAATTTATCTTTAGTTTATTTTCTTTTTAGGATAATTGAATAAGTTGGAGGAAGAGCTCAAATTTCAAAGGCATGTGCTGGATCTAAAAATATACTACGTTAGGTGTATTCTTTATGTTCTTTATTACATGCCTCTATTTTTTTTTCCTACAATTGAGGACAATGGCGATAAGTTGGGAGAAGAGAAAAATAAAAAAAAATTAATAATTTTAAGATCCTCAAAAAAGTTAGTAAATTAGTATTTAGATCCTGATTATGCTTAAGAAATCAAATTAAACTAAGCCATTTTAAAAAGAAAATTGATATACAAGATCAGAAGAATCTGTGAGATATTGAGGAATCAAGTATAAAAAATTCAATAAAGAGTTAAGGTTCTAGGAACATAAAAAAAAATTTCTTGGAGCATTTTAATTATTTTAATTAGCATCAAAGAAAAAGTCTACTTTTATAGGCCTTGTGGTAGGATAACTATACGTTTCTTCATATAAAAATTATTTTAAATAAAAATAGTTTTCAAGTACTTCCACTGAGTAACCGGGCCCTCGGTTTGCCTAAGCAAGCATTGATTTCCGCATCAAAGGTGGGAAAGGGCAAAGAAGCTCTTGTAAAGCTAGTCTTAAACTCGTAGCTATTTGATTCGAGCTAGAAGCTCGAAGTATTCTTACTAGTGCCATATAAGCCAACTGGTTTGGGAGTTCATTGGCCCAAGACTCGCTATATGGATCAAATAGAAAGCTAAGGAGTTTAAGAACACTCAATAGTGGTACAACGTTAAAAAAAAAAAAAAAATATTGGTTTCCCACCGGTAACCGTCCCGTTGCCTAAGTAAGCAATAATATTCGCCAAAAAGTGGGTAATATAAAAAAATAAAAATCAATAAATGAGCATGGAAGTAGCAATACACTTGCCCTAATATAAAGTTTAGATTAAATCAAGAAAAAAGTGAATAATTTAGAAAAAATTCTAAAAAATTTAAATGTTCTTTTACTTATTTTTCTAATTGATAGTATTATATACCTTTCCAATGATTTCTATTTAAGCTCTAACTGCAATTTACGGCCATTTTAAAAAATTGCTTAGGTAAAATTCGAAACTCAAAAGTTAAAAAGATATTTAAAACTAAAATTCTTTCTTTACCGAGAATAGAAAGCTTAAGTTGGGGGGTGTGATAAGCAATCATAATTCACCAAATAAAAGTATTATTTATTAAATTAATTTATATTAATTTTAAAAAATTATCAAATCATTTATATATAATTTTTAAAAAATTCAATATTTAATTAATAAAAAATTAATTAAAAAATAATAAAAAAATGATAATTTTATCAAATAAAAAATTGATTAGGACACGATGCTGTCCGTAAGACACCGTGTTATCAATTTAAATCTGACTCTTTATACTTTTTAAACTAATTAAAAATTATGAAGAAAGTGGTGAGTCGGGTCCGAATCCACAGAGAGGCAATGATTATTTCTAAAACTTTGATTTTGATTTTTTTTTTTTTTTTTTAAGAAAAGAAAGCAAAGATTAAAGTCGAAAATAATCTATAATAAAATAGAATTTAAATTATGCAAAAATAAATTTGATACTAAGAATCTACTATTAGATCTTAGCAACTACTTATAGTAAAATTAAAGAGCAATAAAGAACAAATAATTTAAAGAGCTAGAATTGAAAAGAATAATAAATTTTCTTTATTAAATTAAAACTAAGATGCAGAATTTAATACAAGAAAATTAAAAAAAAATTCAGAATTTTAATATAAGAAATTAAAGGAAAAAAAAAACAGACGAAGATCGCAGAATCGTGTAGGCATGAGATGGCGTAGAAGACCAGCTCTTCTTCTCAGCAGCACGCAGCTTTGAAGCAACCTTTAATCCGAGCTTGACTTCCACCCTATACTTAGCTTCTCTCCAACTCTTCTTTTCTTAGAGGCTTAGGATCCTTTTTATAGAGCTAGAAGAGGTAGATCTTTATTTCTAAAAGCAATAGGGACTAATTCCCTTTGTAATCGTAAAAATTGAATAAAATTTAAATAAAACATAATCCCTGTTACATCTCTGGTAAATTGGTAAAATCAGGCTATCCGATAGGAATCGAACGGTTCAAAAATCGTCAAAATCGATGCCTATTAGCCCAGATCAGCTCGAATTGAATACTGGCCGTCCCGATCGACGCTTGATCGAGGAAATCTGGCCTGCAAAATCGCGTTCGGGAGTCCTGATCACCGCGGAGCGTTCTGGACCGTCGGATCGAAGCTGGACAGGCGCTGCCGTTTGATGGTGATCCGAGTGATTGGCAACCGAAAAAAATGCTGACCGTACCCATCTTAACCGCAATCAACCACACCGCCGATCGCGCAATTACTGTTCCCATGACCGCGTAGACCGCCGCACCGCACACGCAACCAATCAATGCTTCGTCACGAGTGAAATGACCAGATTGCCCTGTGAGCCGCGATAAAAATTTTTGTGACCCTTTAGGGTCTAGGTCCACCACGTGGCAGGCTCTGATTCGCCGGATTTTGCTGAGCTGGCGGTCCACGCCTGGATCGTAGACCGGCTGATGGCTTCAATGACTGAGTCGGCTTTGATGGCTCAGCTTCGCTGGTGCTCGGCTTGGCTTGTGGCTCCGGCTTGCGGAGTCGGCTGAGCCTTTTCTTTTTTTATTTAATTTTTATTTATTTATATATTTTTAAAAAAAAATTCATATCTTTTCATTTTAGCTCCGTTTTACTTGAAATTTATTTCGTTGTGATCAGAAAAATGAGATCTTTCTATTAATAATAAAATTTTATTTTTTAATTTTTATTTTTTTTATTATTTTTTAATTAATTTTTTAATTAATAAAAATATGAATTTTTCAAAATTATATATAAAATTGATTGATAATTCTTAAAATAAATTATATAAATTAATTAATAAATTAATACTTTTATTGGTGAATTACGATGCTTATCACACCCCCCAACTAACTTTGGCTCGTCCCTCGAGTAAAGAAAGAATTTAGTTTAGAATCAATTACATATTTTGTTGAGAATCTTCTTCACAAAAATAAATCTAGAATTAAAGATCAAATAGTTTGTAGATATGGTATGATCACTAATCTTAGTATTGAGTTTCAGAAGTAAATTACAATAGCAGATAATATAGACAACTTTCTTAGAGTTCATCAAAAATTTCAAGCACTTTGTGTCCGTGAATAACTAACATTGCATTTGGGGTTTGCATTCAAAGGGCAATGAACTTCTTTTTATCACTATTTTGGATCTAGTTTTTATATACTCCCCAAGTTAATGTGCATGAATTAAGGTAGCTTTCACAACTGCTCATCTTATTTTCTTTCTTTTTTTTTTTTTTTTTTTTTTTTTTTTAATTGTGCTGACAAGATCCTGGCCTCTCCTTCAACCATTTGATGTGAACTTTTTACCATTTAAGGTTTCAACAGTTCTAGTTTAGGGCAATAACACCAACTATACTTAATTTTTATCTGCACTCTCCATTCTTATTTTTTTTTTTTATTTTTTTTTTTTTTTTTAGAAGCAGGTAGCTCTTTCCTAAATTCAAGTTTCTTTAATTGAAGTATATATAAACCATCAATTTTTAGTGATAATTGAATCCTCAATTTAGCCTTATAATCAAACACCTGCTGTGCTTCATTAGTGTGCATGTGCAAGTAGAAGTGCTGTTAGCCTTTAAATGACCTAAGTAGGTTGCTAATGGTCTGACCAAATAATCTGCTTCTTGACTCGCTACCATTATTAGTTAATACTTTCTAACTTTATTACTTATCCTAGTTTATTTTGCTTAAGATTCTCTTTCCCAAAATATGGTTTGTTCAAAATTTTTATTTTTATTATTATTATTATTATTATTATTTTTTAATAGTTTTATTATTATTATATATATTATTTATTTATTTAATTTTTTTTTTAAATTTTTTAATATTTTATTTATTTTATTATTATTATTATTATTAATTTTTATTTTTATTGATTTATTTATTTATATATATATATATATATTTTTATTTTTTTATTTTATTATTATTATTATTATTATTTTTTTTTATATTTTTTTTTTACTTTTTACCCAACTGAATTGACATTGTCCTCAATAAAAGAGTGTAAATTATGTTTATTTATTTAGCATGGGTCTTGAAGCTTATGATCCTTCTCCCACTTTTTGGTTCTCCAACTTAGCCTAAAAAAAAATAAATAAATAAATAAATTAGATTCAAGAAGTATTGGGTTGCCTCCCAATAAGCGCTAAGTTTATTGTCTTCAGCCAGACAAGATGCAGTTTAATTCATTGTGGTTCTATTAATTGCACTTGATCAATATTTCGATGTAATGATATCCCTTCAATATATGGTTTAAGCCTTTGGCCATTTACCTTAAAAAAATTTTTAGTCCTGGGATCATAGAGTTTAATTGCACCATGTGGGAATACATGATTAACTATATAAGGTCCATCCCATCTGGATTTTAGTTTTCCAGGAAATAATCGAAGCCTTGAGTTAAATAACCAGACTTGTTGATTTGGCTCAAAGGTTTTTCTTGAAATATGTTTATCATGGAAGGCTTTCATTTTTTCCTTATAAATTTTTGAATTTTCATAAGCTTCTTGCCTTAATTCTTCTAATTCACTTAATTGTAACATCCGATTGGAACCAGCTTTGTTTAAATTGAAATTTAATTGTTTTATTGCCCAATATGCTTTATGTTCAAGTTCTACCGGAAGGTGACATGCTTTTCCATAGATTAATCTATAGGGAGACATTCCAATGGGAGTTTTATAAGCTGTCCTATAGGCCCATAATGCATCATCCAATCGATCTGACCAATCTTTTCGATCAGGCCTAATAGTCTTTTGTAAGATATTCTTGATTTCCCTATTAGAGACTTCTACCTGACCACTTGTTTGCGGATGGTATGGTGTAGCTATCTTATGTGTCACCCCATATTTTCGTAATAAAGTTCTAAATTGATGATTTGTAAAATGGGTACCCCCGTCACTAATGATAGCACGTGGAAATCCGAACCTGGAAAAGATATTCTTCTGAATAAATTTTAGGACTACTTTATGATCATTGGTTCGAGTTGCTATTGCTTCAATCCATTTAGAAACATAATCAACAGCTACCAAAATGTATTCAAATCCATTGGAAGGTGGAAAAGGTCCCATAAAATCAATTCCCCATACATCAAAAATTTCAACCACTAAAATGGGGTTCAAAGGCATCATGTCTTTCTTTGAAATATTCCCTAAGGCTTGACACTTAAAACACTCCTGACTAAAAGTATGGGCATCCTTAAATAATGTTGGCCAATAAAAACCACTTTGTAACACTTTGGCCGCAGTTTTTCGTCCAGAAAAGTGTCCTCCACAAGCAAGAGTATGACAAAATTGTAAGATACTCCATTGTTCAGATTCAGGAACACATCTACGAATGATTTGATCAGCACAAATTCTAAAAAGCTCAGGATCTTCCCAAAAATAATATTTGATTTGAGCAAAGAATCGATCCTTTTCATTCTTAGACCAGCCATCAGGAATTTGTCCTATGACTAAGTAATTGACAATATTTGCAAACCAAGGAGTCTTTGTATGTGAAACTGTTAACAATTGTTCATCTGGAAAAGATTCTCTGATTGATACAGGTTCATTATCTTTCACTAGGATCCTAGACAGATGGTCTGCTACAACATTTTTAGATCCCTTCTTATCTCGAATTTCAATGTCAAATTCTTGTAACAGTAAAATCCATCTAATTAATCGTGGTTTAGCATCTTTCTTTGAGAGCAGGTATCTCAAGGCTGAATGATCCGAGTAAATTATGATTTTTGATCCTAATAAATATGATCTAAACTTTTCTAGGGCAAACACAATGGCTAGCAACTCTTTTTCAGTGGTGGTATAATTCATTTGTGCTTCATTCAGAGTTCTACTAGCATAATAGATCACTACAGGACATTTGTTTACCCTTTGGCCTAGGACAGCTCCTATGGCAAAATCTGAGGCATCGCACATAATTTCAAAAGGTAGTGACCAATTAGGAGGTTGTATGATTGGAGCTTTGGTCACAGCTTCTTTTAAAATTTCATAAGCTTTAAGACAATTTTCATCAAAGTTAAAAGAAACATCCTTAGCAAGGAGATTACACAAAGGACGAGAAATTTTAGAGAACTCTTTGATGAAGCGACGATAGAATCCTACATGACCAAGAAAAGATCGAATTTGTTTGACAGAAGTGGGAGGAGGAAGTTTAGAAATTAGTTCAACTTTAGCTTTATCTACCTCAATCCCTTTCTTGGATACTATATGTCCTAAAACGATCCCTTTTTGAACCATGAAGTGGCTCTTTTCCCAGCTTAACACTAGATTAGCCTCAATACATCGTTTTAATATTTTCTTCAAATTGTTGAGACAACTCTCAAAAGATTCTCCAAAGACCGAAAAGTCATCCATGAATATTTCTAAGAAATCTCCTATCATGTCTGAAAATATTGACATCATGCACCGTTGAAAAGTTGCAGGTGCATTACATAATCCGAATGGCATTCTACGAAAAGCAAAGGTTCCATAAGGACATGTAAAGGTGGTCTTTTCTTGATCTCCTGGGTAGATTGCTACCTGATTGTATCCCGAGTATCCATCTAAAAAGCAAAAGTATTGTTGGCCTGCTAGTCTTTCTAGGATTTGATCGATAAAGGGTAAGGGAAAGTGATCTTTTCGGGTGGTTGTATTGAGTTTTCTATAATCTATGCAGACACGCCACCCAGTGGAAAGTCGTGTTGGTACTAAGTTTCCATGTTCAGTGCGGACAACCGTAAGTCCAGATTTTTTTGGAACAACTTGTGTAGGACTCACCCAGTGGCTGTCAGAGATAGGATAAATAATTCCAGCATCTAACCATTTAATTACTTCTTTCTTGACTACTTCTTGCATGTTAGGATTAAGCCTTCTTTGCATCTCTCGAGTTGGTTTGGCATTATCTTCTGTATAAATATGGTGCATGCATATTGACGGACTAATTCCTTTTAAATCGGCAACGGTCCACCCTATGGCCTCTTTATATGTTTTTAGAATATTTACCAATTGGTTTTCCTGTTCAGTAGTTAAGTTGGAAGCAATTATTACTGGTAGGGTTTTCTTTGATCCTAAAAATACATACTTAAGTGATTCAGGTAAAGGTTTTAGTTCAAGTTGTGGTGGGGCCTGAATTGAAGGACGTAGTGGTTCAATTTTTCGCTCAGGTAAGGGCTCAATTTTCACTGACCAAGGTAATGAATGTGATGGTTGAGGTAAATTAAGCAGGGTATTTACTTCCTGGGTTTGAGTATCTTCAGTGGGTTCATCATCTTGTAGTAAATCTAAGGAGGAATTAGATTCAACTATTTCATCTATCTGATTGATTACAAAGCAGTCTTCCTCCTCTTGGGTGTACTTTGGGGTATTAAAAACATTAATTCTTACTTTTTGATTCCCAAAAGAAATATCCATAGCTCCCGTTTTACAGTTGATATTGGCATTCGCGGTTGCTAAGAATGGACGTCCTAAAATTATGGGATTTTGGTTCAGCTCTTGGGATGGTTCCATGTCAAGTATGAGAAAGTCTACAGGAAAATAACATTTATCTACTCTAACTAGAACATCCTCAATTAAACCACGCGGTGTTTTTATAGATCTATCAGCTAATTGCAAAATGACTGACGTGGGTTTTAATTCTCCAATCCCAAATTTTTCATAAACCGAGGTTGGAAGGAGGTTTACACTAGCTCCTAAGTCTAGTAATGCTCGGTCAAAGGTTATACCTCCAATAACACATGAAATTAAGGGTGCACCAGGATCTTTCATCTTTTGAGGTATTGGATTTAACAGGACCGCACTTACATCCTCGGATAGCATAACTCTTTTGGTGGTTCGTGGCTCACGCTTTTGGGTACAGAGTTCTTTAAGAAATTTAGCATAGGCTGGAACATGCTGAATTGCATCGATGAGGGGTAAATTAATATGAACTTGTTTAAATAGTTCCATTAGCTCCTTGTTGCGTGTTTCTTGCTTTTTGCGAGAAGAGCCTGCTTCTAAGGCCGAAGGGAACGGGGCTTTGGGTTTATATGTCTCAGCTAATTCATCTGTTCTCTTCTTTTCTTTATCCATCTTATCAGTGTCAGTACCAGTCTTAAGCTCAAGTTCTTCTATATGATTATCCTCTTCTTCAAATTTCTCATCTTGGCTAACATCAGTATTGGCCTCTATCACCTGGTCTTGATATGGGTCCTTAAGAATCCTACCACTTCTAAGTTCAGATATTGCTTTGGCATTTTCTAATTGGGGGTTCTTAGGTGGAATGTTAGATGGATGAGTAAATCCAGGTGGTTGATAGACATTGGATGGATTATTTTTAGGATTTGCAATTGGTTGGCTTGGTAATTGACCCGGTTCTCTCCTCATGCTAGACTCAGCTATTTGTCCTATTTGAGCTTCTAGTCTGGCGATTGATTGTTGTTGGCTTAGAATTAATTGTTGAAGTTGATTGAATTTATCGTCGGCTAGATTGGTCTGTTGAGGAGGTGGGTATGAGGGTTGATTATAATGTAGTGGTTGAGAAGACTGACTAGGCTGACCCTTATTATAGGCATAGTTCTGGTATTGGGGCCTATTTTGATAATTCTGAACTGGTGGGATTTGGGTCTGAGCCTGAGTTTGTTGTGGTTTCCAAGAGAAATTAGGATGGTTTCTCCAACCAGGATTATATGAATTTGAATATGGGTCATTAAGTGGTTTTGAGTAACCTTGAGCAGCTTGGACTTGTTCTTGGATAAGAGGTGGTAATTGTGCAACCGTGGGACATTCACTTACATGATGTGTTGGGCTAGCACAAATAGAGCAAATCACTTGATAATTAGAAGCTGGTGTGTATTGTGCAGGGGATTGTTGACCTAAGTTTAGGAATTGATCTAATTTCTGTGCAATAAGGTCGACTTTATCTAATTTTTGTGCTATTATGTTCAAATCTGCCTTAGAATTGAGTTCCGAAGTTTTGATCTCATAAATTCCTGCCCGTTTTTGTTGAGAAATTGATCTTTCATAAGAAGATAATGAAGCATGGTTAATAGAGTTTTCACTTAAAGTTTCAAACAAGGTATAAGCTTCATCCTCACTTTTGCTCATGAATGCACCTCCACAGGATGCATCAACCATCTGCTTATATTGATCTCCTAAACCTTCATAGAAAGCTTGTACAATTTGCCACTTAGATAGACCATGGTGTGGGCATTTTCTAAGGAGTTCCTTAAGTCTTTCCCATGATTCATGAATTTGTTCCCCTGGAAGCTGAGCAAATCCCGTGATGGCTCGCCTCATGGTATTGGTTCGTCCTATGGGATAAAATTTCTTAAGAAATTCATGTTGCATCTCTGCCCATGTTTGAATTGTTCTTCCTAATGTGCCAAGCCAGTACTTGGCTTTATCTTTTAATGAGAAAGGGAACAAGGTCAGTCTAAGGGCATCATCAGAAAAATTCTGAATTTTTACCGTAGAGCAGATTTCTAAGAACTCATCCAGATGTTTGTAAGGGTCTTCATTGGCATTCCCATAAAAAGATGGGAGCATCTGGATTGTGGTTGACTTAATCTCATAGTGACTAGCAGGGATATCAGGTATGTGGATGCAAGTCGATGGGTTGTAGGTGGAAGGAATAAAGTATTCCTTCATCTGCCTAGGTGGTTCTTCACGATTTCCAGCCATTTGATTATCTGGTCTTAAATGAATTAGTCTTTCAATTTCAGGATCTGGTTTAACTAGGTCAGGTAAAAGTGATCTTCTACCGTGCATGTACTAGTGCAATTTGATATATGGTTCAATTTTTTTTTTTTTTAAATTATTATTATTATTTTTTTAATTTATTTATTTTTTTAAGAAAAGAAGAGAGAAAGAAAGAAGAGGAAAAATCCTAAAGAATCTTAAATCTGGAGAAGATAGGGAGGAGTTAATTTTTATGTTAGATATTATTTGGCAAACAAGTTAGGCAATCAATCCTGACTAAGAGTTATCCTAGATCTAGACAGCTCCTAACTGCCAAGATCACCTTCAAGCCCTCCAAATAGAGGATTAACCAATCAACTGGCCAGGTAAGTGTAAAGTCGGTGGGAGTCCCTCCGTTGCTTGCCTTAGACACCAATTGTGCTTGGCCAGGTAAGCGAACAGAACCAATTAAGTAACCACCTTCTTTCGGGCCCAATCGTCCCTGAACCACTTTCCTAGACACCAGTCAAATTGATTAATCCTAACTTGGTTCAACTCTTAGGATTTCTTGTCCTATTGAGCTCGAATATCCTTAAAGGTTAATGTCTAATTGATTTTAAGATTTAAGGTTTGGGTTAATGCAGGATGCTGGTTGGTTGTTTGTGGGCTAAGGAAGGGTGATCAAATCCCCACCTTATCTTGTTTAATGGGTTGTGCCCTTAATTTGGTTTAATATGAAATATGCAAAAAAAAAAAAATTCCAATCAAAGAGTTCTATGCAATTTAAACTAATTAATTAAATTATAAAAAGGCTTACCTTGACTCCAGCAATCACCAAAAATAAGAATAAAAACTAATATGATGGATGCTCTAAATAATTAGGGTTTCTAATCTTGTGATGAGATTTTTAATTAGGTTTATGTAGGTAATATTTTTAATTAATTTAAAATAAAGCAAATATTAAAAATAAAGAAAGAGATTTAGGGTTTAGGAATGATCTCACCGAATAGGATTGAGAGTTTTGTTCGTGCCCTAATCTTCCTTGTTCCTTTTTTTTTTTCTTTTCTGCAAAATAAATAAAAAAATAATGAGTAGGCAGTAAAAAAAAAATCAAAGAAATAAAGAAATTTTAATTTTTATGCCTCCCCGGCAACGGCGCCAAAAACTTGATAGGGACACGATGCTGTCGTTAAGACACCGTGTTTATCAATTTAAATCCGACTCTTTACTTTTTAAACTAATTAAAAATTATGAAGAAAGTGGTGAGTCGGGTCGAATCCACAGAGAGGCAATGATTTATTTCTAAAATCTTTGATTTTTTTTTTTTTTTTAAGAAAAGAAAGCAAAGATTAAAGTCGAAAAATAGATCTATAAATAAAAATAGAATTTAAATTATGCAAAAATAAATTTGATACTAAGATCTACTATTTAGATCTTAGCAACTACTTATAGTAAAATTAAAGAGCAATAAAGAACAAATAATTTAAAGAGCTAGAATTGAAAAGAATAATGAAATTTTCTTTATTAAATTTAAAACTAAGATGCAGAATTTAAATACAAGAAATTAAAAAAAAATTCAGAATTTTAATACAAGAAATTAAAGGAAAAAAAAACTAGATGAAGATCGCAGATCGGCGTAGGCATGAAGATGGCGTAGAAGACCGGCTCTTCTTCTCAGCAGCACCGCAGCTTTGAAGCAACCTTTAATCCCGAGCTTGACTTCCACCCTATACCTTAGCTTCTCTTCCAACCCTTCCCTTTTCTTAGAGGCTTAGGATCCTTTTTATAGAGCTAGAAGAGGTAGATCTTTATTTCTAAAAGCAATATGGGACTAATTCCCTTTGTAATCGTAAAAATTTGAATAAAATTTGAATAAAAACAATCCTGTTACGTCTCTGGTAAATCTGGTAAAATCAGGCTATCCGATAGGAATCGAACGGTTCAAAAATCATCAAAATCGGATGCCTATCAGCCCAGATCAGCTCGAATTAAATTACTGGCCGTCCGATCGCGCTTGATCGAGGAAATCTGGCCGCAAATCGCGCTTCGGGAGTCCTGATCACCGCCGGGAGCATTCTGGACCGTCGGATCGAAGCTGGAATCAGGCGCTGCCGTTTGATGGTGATCCGAGTGAAATTGGCAACCGAAAAAAATGCTGACCGTCCGATCTTAACCGCAATCAACCGCAGCCGTCCGATCGCGCAATTACTGTTCCCATGGACCGCGTAGACCGGCCGCACCGCACACCGCAACCAATCAACGCTTCTGTCACCGAGTGAAATGACCAGATTGCCCTGTGAGCCGCGATAAAATTTTGTAGACCCTTTAAGGGTCTAGGTCCACCACGTGGCAGGCTCTGATTCGCCGGATTTTGCTGAGCTGGCGGTCCACGCCTGGATCGTAGACCGGCTGATGGCTTCAATGACTGAGTCGGCTTTGATGGCTCGGCTTCGCTTGGTGGCTCGGCTTGGCTTGGTGGCTCGGCTTGCGGAGTCGGCTGAGCCGTTTTCTTTTTTTATTTAATTTTTATTTATTTTATATTTTTTTTTAAAAAATTCATATCTTTTTCATTTTAGCTCCGTTTTACTTGAAATTTATTTCGTTGTGATCAGAAAAATGAGATCTTTCTATTAATAATAAAATTTTATTTTTTAATTTTTATTATTTTTTTTATTATTTTTTAATTAATTTTTTAATTAATAAAAATATGAATTTTTCAAAAATTATATATAAATTGATTGATAATTCTTAAAAATTAATATAAATTAATTAATAAATTAATACTTTTATTGGTGAATTTACGATGCATATCAAAAATTAAAAAATAAAATTCTATTATCAATAGAAAGAGCTCATTTCTGATCACAACGAAATAAATTTCAAGAAAAATGGAGCTAAAATGGAAAAGATATGAATTTTTAAAAATATAAAATAAATAAAAATTAAATAAAAAAGAAAATGGCTCAGCCGGCTCCGGAAGCTGAGCCACCAAGCAAGCCGAGCCACCAAGCCAAGCCAAGCCATCAAAGCCGACTCAGCCGTTGAAGCCATCAGTCGGTCTACGATCCAGGCGTGGACCGCCAGCTCAGCAAAATCCGACGAATCAGAGCCTGCCATGTGGTGGACCTAGACCCTTAAAGGGTTACAGAAATTTATCGTGGCTCACAGGGCAATCTAGTCATTTCACTCGATGACAGAAGCGTTGATTGGTTGCGGTGTGTGGTGCGGCCGGTCTACGCGGTCCATGGGAACAGTGATTGCACGATCGGACGGCTGCGGTTGATTGCGGTTAAGATCAGACGATCAGCATTTTTTTCAGTTGCCAATTTCACTCGGATCACCATTGGATGGCAGCGCCTGATTCCAGCTTCAATCCGATGGTCCAAAACGCTCCTGGCGGTGATCAGGACTCCCGAAGCGCGATTTGCGGCCAGATTTCCTCGATGAAGCACGATCAGACGGCCAGAATTTAATCCGACCCGATCTAAGTTGATCTGCATCCGATTTTGATGGTTTTTGGATCGTTGGATTCCTATTGAACAGCTGAATTTTATCATATTTATCAGAGATGTATCAGAGCTATTTTAATTCGAATTTTATTCAAATTTTGATGATTACAAAGTTCATTAGTCCCACATTGCTTTTAGAAAAAAATATCCAGCCCTCCTAGCACTATAAAAAGGACCCTAAGCCTCCAGAAATCAATATCTCCAATCAAGGTGAAGCTTTGATATAGGGCAAAGCTAGGCTATGGGTTAAAGGCTGCTTCGAAGCAACGGGTGCCGAGAAGAAGAGCCGAGCTTCTACACCATCTTTCTGCCAATGTCGATCCAAGATCAGAGATCAGGCTATTTTATTTTTTTTTACATTCTATGTATTTAAATTCTAAAATTTTAATTAATAAAAATTTTATTTTTTACATTTTAATTTCTTACTTTTTATTTTTATTGTAATTTAATTTCTACATTTTAATTATTATTTTTTTATTGCAAGTAGATGCTAAGATCTAACTAATAGATCTTAGTACCAAATTTAAATTTTTGCACCTTTTAATTTTTATTCTTTTTTATTTGCTTTTAATTTTCCAATTTTGACTTCAATTTTTATTTCAAAATTCAAATCATTTTCTTTTTCTTCTCAAAAAAAAAAATCAAAGATTTCAAATCTAAAAATACTACCTTCCCTATGGATTCGACCCGACTCACTACTATCTACGCATTTTCAATAATTTTAAGAAGTCAGATTAAACTGATAAACACGGTGTCTTAATGACAACATCGCGTTCCTATCAATATCTATATGGAGTAGCCGCTCGGTTTCACATCCAGTGATAGTGATCATATGGTCTGTAAGCAGGAAACGTCCATATATGGACTTAATCAAGCATCTCGGAGCTAGAATGCTTGTTTCAATGATGTGATCAAATCATTTGATTTTATCAAAAATGAGGAGTTGTATGTATTCAAAAAGATCAGTGGGAGCACTATTGTCTTCCTCATACTATACATGGATGACATCTTTTTAATTGGAAATGATATTCCCATGTTGATCATGGTTAAAATATGATTATCCAAAGAGTTCTCTATGAAAGACCCAGGAGAAGCATCCTTGTTGCTCCAAGAATTAATTTTGATGATTACAAAGCATTTGAGGGGATTACTAATGAATTTGGCTTGAAAAAAGACTTTTTGTATTTTAGGGGCAAAATTATAATTTTATTAAGTTTTGACCTGAGAGCCCCAAGAGCAAGTATAGAAGATTTCTAATTCTTTGGAGGCAGTCCCATGATTTTTGGATGCTTATTTTGGGAGAAAACCAAGTTTGAAGCAAAAGGATCGACCCCTAGGTCATCCCCTGCTGAAAAGGACTGCTTGGCACGCTGTCTCTATGCCAAGTATTGACCCCAGGGTCGACCTCTACTATTTCGAAGGCTAAAAATATAGAATGACTATTTTTCTAAATTTTATCTCAGAGGTCGACCTCGAGGTTGACCCCTGTGCCATGAGTCAACCCCTGCAATGGAAATTTTTCTACAACGGCTATTTTCTTCTTATTTTGGCAAGTTTTAACGATTTCTTTAACATCTCCAATGGCTACAAATCTTGCTCAAAATTTTCTCCTCCATCTATTGAAGATCTAAAAGGCTTTAAATAGAAAAAAATATAAGAGATTGGTGTGATTCAATTTCAACCCTAAGCAAAAGTCATCTTCAAGTAAAGAAGCATTCGTTTCAAGTTCACCTACCTCTTAAGAGCTCTCTCAAATCTCCAACAATCTTGAAAAAAATTAGAGAAGCTTCCTCCATTATTGTGAGAAGCATTCTTAAGGTTTTATTTGCTCACGAAGGGAGCTAAACTTGTATTTAATTATCATTAAATCTTTTATTTTGCTTTACTATTTTGATTCAAGTTTTGAGGGGATTCCAAAACTTGGAAAGATTGATCCTAACCTTAAATAGGATTATATTGGATTGGCTTGTACCTAAAAAATAAGTGTTCTAGCTTGGGATAGCTAGAGTTGGAGGTTTCCAATGGTGTATTTAATTTGAATACGGTCAGTGGATTTTAATTTTCAAGTAGGAGCTTGGGGAGTGGATATAGGTTTAAGAAAAGCACCGAACCACTATAAATCTTGCTTATTTGTAGTGTGCTTGCTATCTTCTTTTCTTAGTTTGTTATATTTTTGCTCTCTAATTTTTTATATTTTTCTCTAACCTAAATCGCTTCACACACACATCTTGCATATCATTATTCAATCTTGACATCTTTAAATTAGCTTTAAAATATTATAAACCCAATTTACCCCCCTTGGATTGCATAACTGGGCAACAAGTGGTATCAGAGCCTGGTGCTCTAGCCCTACTTTGATTTAACCATCAGAGAGCCAAAGATCTATGGCAACCCAAGTTAGTATTTCTTTAGCCAAAGGATAGTCCACAAATCAACCTCCACTTTTCAATAGAATAAACTATACCTATTAAAAAGCTTGGATGAGAATTTTTATACAAGCACTTGACTATGATATATGGAGTATCATAGTTAATGAACCACACACATCCACTAAGATAATTGATGGTGAGGAATCAATCAAACCCGAAAAAAAATGGGATGAGATTGATAAGAAAATGGCTCAACTCAATGCAAGAGCCATGAATGTTTTATATTGTGCTCTAAATGCTAATGAATTTAATCATATTTCAACATGAATGTTGGCTAAGAAAATATGAGATAGGCTAGAAGTAATTCATGAAGGCATTAATCAAGTTAAGGAGTCAAAAATTAAGATACTTGTGCACAAAAATGAACTTTTCAAAATAGAGCATGATGAGTCAATAACTATAATATTTACTAGATTTATGGATATTATAAATGATCTTAAAAATCTTGGCAAGTCATATTCTAACGGTGACCATGTGAGGAAGATTCTTAGATCTTTATCAAGGACATGAGAGGCCAAAGTGATTGCAATCCAAGAAGCCAAAGATCTTAATGTTTTACCCTTGGAGGAGCTTCTAGGATCACTAATGACTTACGAGCTAAGCATGAAACAACATGAAGAAGAAAATGTGAAGAAAAAGAAGACAATAGCCCTTAAATCCACCACTCAACAAGAGGACGAATCTGATGAAATGAAAGATGAAGAATAAGATGAAAAAATAGCCCTGATCATGAGAAAGTTCAAGAGATTTTTGAAGAGAAAATAAGAGATGAGGAAGAGGCTACCTACCAAAGGAGAGCATAGCAAGAAAAAGGATAGGGAGGAGTCCCTTATTTGCTATGAATGTAAGAAGCCAGAGCACTTTAAGTCTGAATGTTCTCAACTTAAAAAGATTTCCAAGAAATACAAGAAAAAGGCTATGGTGGCAACATGGAGTGATAGTGACGATTCAAACTTCGAAGAGGAAGAAGTTCATGAACAAGCCAACCTGTGCCTTATGGCATATGAGAATGAGATAAGTGCTAAAATCTCAAATGAATTTACATTCAAAAAACTTCAAGAAGCTTTCTATGATTTAGTAGATAATTTAAAGAAGTTAGGAACTAAAAATAAAGAACTAAAATTAAAAAATCAAGTCTTGCTAAAAGAAAATGAAACTATCCTAAGTGAAAAACTAGTCTTAACTCAAGAGAATCTAAATTTAAAAAATAAAATTAATAATTTAAAACTAATAGTTGAAAATTTTACTTTGAGTTCATATAAACTTCATATGATTCTTGAAAATCAAAAGATCATTTATGATAAGGCTGGTCTAGGCTATAACCTCCTAAGAAAATAAAAATTTCTAAAAAATATTTTTATAAATTCATAAAGAAATAAATTTTCAAATGTTACTTACTTTAAATGTGGTAAACTAGGACACAAATCTTATGCATGCTTCTCTAACAATTCAAATATAAAGAAAATATGGGTTCCAAAAGGAACCATTGTGACTAACCTTAAAGGACCTAAGAATACTTGGGTACCTAGAGTAAGAACTTGATTTTGCATATAGGTGTATCTTGCATCCACAAAAAAAATTGAAGATGGTATCTTGATAGCGGATGCTCAAGATACATGACTGGTGATGAGTCCCAATTCATCATGCTTGATGCTAAAAATGGAGGGATGGTCACATTTGGAGATAATGGCAAAGAAAAGATTATTGGTATAGGTAATGTTGGTATCACTCCCTCCAAATATATTGAAAATATTTTATTAGTAGATGGTTTAAAACACAATCTCTTAAGTATTAGTCAACTTTGTGACAAGGGTTACAAAGTTATTTTTAAATCTTCATTGTACATTGTAACTAGTTCCAATGATGATGACATTAAGTTAGTTGGTCATAGGCATGGTAATGTTTATATGATAGATTTGAATGATCTTTTTATGATAAACATGCAATGTCTAGTAGCTATAAATGTCAAAATTAATGAGACTAATTGGCTTTGGCATCGTAGGCTTGCACACATTAGTATGCATTCACTTTCAAAACTTATTAAAAAAGAATTAGTTATCAATTTACCAAAATTAAACTTTGAAAAAGATAAAATTTATGATGCATGCCAACTAAGTAAACAAACAAGAGTTTTATTCAAATCTAAGAACAATGTTTCAACTTCTAGGCCATTAGAACTTTTGTACATGGATTTATTTGGTTCTATAAGAATAGCAAGCTTAGGTGGAAAATGTTATGGTTTTATAATTATCGATGACTACTCACATTTTACATGGATTTTCATTTTGGCACACAATGATGAAACTTTTCATATTTTCATAAAATTTTATCAAAAAGTTATAAATGAAAAAGGATTTTTAATTCAAAGCACTCGAAGTGAATATAGAACCAAATTTGAAAATCAAGATTTTGAAAATTTTATGATGAAAAAAGAATTAGCCATAATTTTTCAGCACCTAGGACACCCCAACAAAATGGAGTAGTAGAAAGAAAAAATAGAACTCTAGAAGAAATGGCCCATACTATGCTATGTGAAAGCAATCTTCCAAAATACTTTTGGGCAGAAGCAATTAACACAGCATGTTACATCTTAAACCATGCCTTAATCTGACCAATTTTAAAGAAAATATCTTATGAGCTTTGGAAAGGAAGAAAACCTAACATTGCATATTTTCATGTTTTTGGTTGTCGATGTTTTGTTTTGAATAATGGTAAAAAAAAACTAGGTAAATTTGATGCAAAATCTGATGAAGCTATTTTTCTTGGTTACTCCTCTTCTAGTAAAGGTTTTAGAGTTTTTAACAAAAGAACCTTAGTAGTAGAGGAGTCAATACATGTTATTTTTGATGAGACTAATGATCTTCCATCAAGGAAAAGTGAGGATATTGATGATTCAAATCCTCTTATTGAAGAATTGAAGGAGATCACCCTAAAGGATTTAACAATTTAAAATCAAGAGAATCATGAAGACAAGCAAGAAATTGAGGGTGAAGGACAACATGAACAACCTTAAGGTACAAATAATCTTCCAAAAGAATGGAGGTATGTTCACAATCACCCCAAAGAACTAATTATTGGTGATCCTACACATGGGATAAGAACTCGCTCTTCACTTAGACATGCATACATTCATTTTGCATTTATTTCTCATTTTGAACCTAAAACCATTGATGAAGCCAAAAGATATTATAATTGGATAAATGCAATGCAAGAGAAACTTAATCAATTCGAAAGAAATAATGTATGGACCTTAGTATCAAGACCTAAAAATTATTCAATAATTCGTACAAAATGGGTATATAGAAATAAATTAGATGAAAATGGAAATGTAATTAGGAATAAAGCAAGATTAGTTGCAAAGGGTTATAATCAATAAGAAAAAATTGATTTTGATAAAATCTTTGCACTTGTTGCTAGACTAGAAGCAATTAGACTTTTACTCGCTTATGCAAGCTTTATGAATTTCAAGCTATTTCAAATGGATGTTAAAAATGCTTTTCTAAATGGATATATTACCAAAGAAGTTTATGTAGAACAACCTTCCAATTTTGAAAGTCATGCTTTTCCAAATTATATTTTTAGATTAAACAAAGCATTATATGATTTAATACAAGCACCTAGGGCTTGGTATGAAAGACTAAGTAAATTCTTGTTTAATAATGGATTTTTAAGAGGAAATATAGATATAATCTTTTTCATTAAAAGAGATCATGATGACATCTTAGTAATAAAAATATATGTTGATGACATTATATTTGGATCTATGAATGAAACTTTATCTCAAGATTTTACTAAGCTCATACAGAAAAAGTTTGAGATGAGCATGATGGGTAAACTAACATTCTTCCTTAAACTTCAAATCAAACAAACAAAAGAAGGGATCTCCATTATTCAAAGGAAGTACATAAGAGAACTACTCAAGAGATTTAAGATGGAGAGCTCCAAAGCAATTGATACCCACATGAGTCCATCATGTAAGCTTGACAAGGATGAAAGAGGTAAAAGTGTCGATCAAAAACTTTATAGAGGCATGATTGATTCTTTATTGTATTTAATTGCTAGTAGACCAGATATCATATTTAGTGTTTGTTTATGTGCATGATTTCATTCTAATCCAAAAGAATCATATTTAAATGCTGTAAAAAGAATACTTAAATACCTAAAAGGAACTCAATCTATAGGTTTATGGTACTCTAAGAATTCATCAATCGATTTAATTGAATATTCAGATGCAGACTTTGCTAGATGTAAATTAGACAGAAAAAGCACTAGTGAAACTTGTCAATTTCTAGGAGTTAACTTAATCTCTTGGTTTAGTAAAAAGCAAAATTTAGTAGCATTATCTACGGTCGAGGCCAAATACATTGCAGTCGGAAGTTGCTATGCATAAATCTTGGGGATTAAGCAATAACTTGAGGACTTTGGCATCAAACTAAACAAAACTCCCATAAGATGTGATAATTCTAATGCCATAAATCTAACTAAAAATTTAATCCAACACTCTAGGTCAAAACACATTGAAATAAGACATCATTTCATAAAAGAGCATATTCAAAATAATAACATAATTCTTGATTATGTTTGTACTGAAAATCAACTGACTGATATTTTTACTAAGACCTTAAGTGAAGATAAATTCTATGAGATTAGAAGAGAATTATAAATTCTTGATCCCCTAGCCTAAACATCTTTATGATTTCATGCTTAAATCTATCAAAAATGACATTAATCTTTATCTTGAGCCTATATCTCAAATTTTCTATCTCAAAAAGCCCAAATCTAACCTTCTTTGATCATTCTCATGAATGAAATTTCAACCCCTAAAATCTCAATTTTTTTCAAAATTTTTCATCAATTTTTGAATTTTCTTATGCCATGGGTTGACCTAAGCGATGACTCATGGGCATTCTTGTAATTTGATCAAAATCCTTTTCGTCCGATCCTATTAATCAAGATCTCCTTCAGCCAAGAGGCCGACCTCCCCTATTTCTCGCTTCACCTGAAAAAATCAGCATTTCTCCCCAACCCTTCAATCAAAGAAATCTCTCGAAATCTCCCTTTCTCCTAAGATCCTCTTCTCAAATCACTCCTTAAGGAACCAAATCTCTTTCGATTTGGATAATTTGAAGAATTCTAGCAAACCCTTGCCCTCAAATCATCCCTTAAGGAACCAAATCTCTTTCTATTTTTTTTTTATTTGGGCAGTTTGAAGAATTCTACCAAACCCTTGCCCTAAAATCCACCATCAGCTCCTTCCTCAAAACCTTTCATCTCCTCGAATCTTCTCTATTCCACTTTTTCTTGACTCTCTTGTATGGGATTGAGGCTCCTTTTGCTTATAATGGCACCCAAGATGAAACTATCGTAGAGAAGAAAATCGGTCCATTACTTAAAGGAAGAAGCCAGCTAGAAAAGAACAGCACCAGAGCCCTATCCTGATCCAACCTCTGCCTGCAGACGATCTTCACAGTCTCCTCTTACACAAAGTATATGAAGGAAAATTCTGATTTCCCGGATCAGGTTCGTTCAGATCTGATCAGATCAAGAGATATATTTCAATTTTTTTTTTTTTTGATCCTAATCAGATTTGGGATATTTCAGATCTGATTCTTATTATTCTAATAATAAAAATAAAATTTAAATAAATTAAATCAAATTTAATTTAACTTGATGTAGGGTAATCCTATTACTCGTTGATGATCCTGTAAGCAGTGGAAGGTTCTGGATTTAGCCATGCAAGTGCCTAGCCTCTATCGATATCCACTCGGGCTGGATCTAGAGATCCTCTTCTTCTCTATCACATCTCCAAAAATTAGATCTGGATCTGATCTGGAGGATATTCAAAATATCTTTCGAAGATCAGCAGTTCTCTTTTGCAGCAGCACAGCCTTCTAGCTTTTAGTCGCCTTTCTCTTGTCTGGATTGCACCAACCAAGAACCCAAAACACTTTTGCATGTGGAGAGGAGAGGGAGAAGATGCTTTGGCATGGAGGAGGAGAGGAGAGGCAGCCTTGGGGTGTGGAAATCTCAATTACTCTTTGAGTTGGGCATAGGGTCTTATTTATAGACTAAGCGTGATCCAACTCCTCTTCTTCCCAACCAATCACAATCCTTTGTGAAATCAGATCTAAATTTGATTGGTGTGAATAGAGTCCCTTGGATTCCTCCTTAGATGATGCCTAAGATCAGTCAAAGTTGGTTCTTAGAAGAACTCTAATCGGAATCCAAAAAGGAGATGGAGTCTCTGTCCAACAGGGACTCCTAGGCGCCTCCAGCTTGGGCTCACGCCAAGGGTGGCGTGCGCCCTCCTCCTTTCCAAGTTCTGGTAGGGGGACAGGCCCCCACCAGCTCTCCAATAGATAAGTGACATGTGGACAGAAGTCAAAGTGTCAATGGTCAATGTTTGACCAGTCAAAGATCAACTTTTGAACCAAGTCAAAGGACGAGAAATGGCAGGTGACCAAAAATGGTAGATATTATCTTACAAAATAAGACACCCTTTTCTAACCTAGACAGGCTCTAGTCAAACCAAGTGAAGGCCTCTAAATAAGCACAAACACCTTTGGCTCAGTCAGGATAACTATTTATGATAGTAAAAGAAGAACGTTAGGTTCAATCGAGTGCTAGCACGATTTTCTTGAACCTAATTGAATCTCATTCAGATCAATTGAACTGGATTAGTTCAATTGATGTTCACCAAATTCAAACCCTTATTTGTGTGACCCAGTTAGGTTCAGTTCTGTATGGTAATGGTATATGTCATAATCTCTATCATCGACATTATCAAAACTCCTTTCGATGGATCAAAACTCTTCTAATTCGAACAGCTAGAATGATTGATCATCTAAATCATTCTAATTGCTCCCAAAATCCACCAGTGATACCTAGCAGTATATGATGGCAACCCATCAGAGCTGAATGCGAACCTCTTGGTGTAGCTACCTATGTGATTAAGTTCTTCTATCTTGAGCCTCGATCAGACTGAGGTTAAGGCGAACTGGTCAAACCCTAGTCTCTGTCATATGATGTAATCATTCGATTCAAGTCCGATGTGAAAATCTAAATAGAAACTCTTTCTATTATTTCACTCTGCCATGGCCATGGACTTTTGGACTTGATTCTCATGATCATCATAGGGCTGCTTCTCTACCACTGAGATAGATAGATTCCATCTTGATGCTATCTAGTTCCTACAATGAACATGCTACCGCCAACATACACCTCAGGATTCCATATGGCTAGAAGACCGAGTAATGGTGTAGTCAAACTATAACACCCTCAAGGTGAACTGTCGATGCACCTCAGATCAAAGAACCAGACATTCCACTACAGCATCGAGTCAGTCATCGATGAGGAGGTAGACTTCCTAATGACTACTCGAGGTGGTCACGCTTAGTGCCCTCGTTGTCTAACGAGTACTTGTACTCTTGCTCTGGTGTCTCCACACCGTAGACTCAAGACTCATCTACTAAAGAGAAGCGATTGTACACCAATCTTTCAGATCAATCACCATCCTCGTGATGATCCTATGGTCGGAAGCATTTTATGAGTTAATAATGATTATTCATGCCCTAAATTTTCAACTCTTAAAAATATGAATTATCATTATCATTAACTCAAAGGATGTATCACAGACACTAAATACACATATGTGATAGAAAATAATCCATGTTATTGATTTTAGTCAAAATTATAATTTTGCCCCTAGAAGTGTATTATAAGTGTCAACCAATTCTGGCTTCTAGGGCACATATATCTAACAATCTTCCACTTATCCTAAAGCCAATTGGATATAAGTCTAAGTCCCATCTTCTCAAGATGGGCTTCGATCTTCTATTGGCCCAACAGCTTTGTAAGCGGGTCTGCCACATTGTTTGTGGAGTCAACTCTCTTGACCTCGATGTAATCCTTCTCGAGGTAATCGCGGATGAGGTGGTATCATCGCTCAAAGTGCTTGGATTTCTGGTGAGACCTTGACTCCTTAGCAAGGGCTATGGCGCCATTGTTGTCACAATATAAAGGAATGGCATCTGATGGCATTACTCCAATTTCTGCAGCAAACTTCTTGTACCAGAATGCTTCCTTCATAGCCTCTGATGCAGCAATATATTCTGCTTCCATGGTGGAATCTGCTATCACAGTTTGCTCGAAACTCTTTCAGCTGACAGCACCACCATTGCACACAAACAGACTCCCAGATGTTGACTTTCGATCATCTACATCAGACATGAAATCCGAGTCTGTGTATCCCTGGGCTTGGAGTTCTCCGTTACCAAAGACCAACATCATATCCTTAGTTCTTCTTAAGTACTTAAGGATACATTTCATAGAAGTCCAGTATTCTTCATCTGGATTTGACTGATATCTCCTTGTGACATTCACAGCATGGGCTATATCAGGTCGTGTACATAGTATGGCATACATGATGCTCCCTATTGCAGAAGCATAAGGGATCTTACTCAGGCCTTCTATTTCCTCAGGTGTCCTAGGGCACATCTTCTTGGAAAGATGAATACCATGTCTGAAGGGTATTAATCCCCTCTTAGAGATTTTCATACTAAACCTCTTTAGTACTTCCTCTATGTACATCTTCTGTGAAAGTCCTAGCATCCTATTCGGTCTATCCCGATAGACCTTAATTTTTAGAATAAAGGATGCTTCACCTAGGTCCTTCATGGAGAATTCCTTGGACAACTATAATTTGACTGTTGTCATCATGGGAATATCATTCCCAATAAGGAGGATGTCATCCACGTACAATACGAGGAAGACAACAGCGCTCCCACTGACCTTTTTGAAGACACACGGTTCCTCTTCATTTTTGATGAAACCAAACATTTTGATCAATCATTGAAATGAGTGTTCCTCTGCTCTGAGATGCTTGCTTAAGTCCATATATGGACCTTTGTAGCTTGCAAACCTTGTGATCAGTATCACTGGATGTGAAATCTAGTGGCTGTTCCATATAGATATCTTTCTCAAGATATCCATTCAAGAATGCCATTTTCACGTCCATTTGCCATATTTCATAATTGAAATAGGCTGCAATGGCAAGCAATGTGCGGATGGATTTTAGCATAGCCACTGGAGAAAAGGTATCCTAATAGTCAATGCCTTCGCATTGACTATAACCTTTTGCCACTAGTCTAGCCTTGAATGTCTCCATATTTCCATCTGTACCAATCTTTCTCTTGAGGATCCATTTACACCCAATAGGTACTATACCTTCTGATGGATCTACCAAGGTCCAGACTTGATTTGAGTGCATCGAGTCAATTTCTGACTGCATTCCCTCTAACCATTTCTCGGAGTCGATATCTGATATCGCCTCGTTGTAGGTTTTGGGATCATCACCATGAGCACCATTACCTACAAGGAACATTTTCTCTACTTCCTCTAAAATAATACCTAAGTATCTTTCAGGAAGATGGAAAACTCTTTTCGATCTATGAGGTGGAGGAGGTAGTGCTCTTATTGGCTCAACCTGATTTTGGTTCCAATTGATCCTTAGCTCATTGTACTTGTGAGACTTTCTCATCAAGCTTAATCTGCTTTCCAATGCCGCTATCTCGAATAAATTTTTCCAAGAAAGATGGCATGTCGATCACAATCACATTATGTCTTCTAGAATGTAGAAATAGTATCCTAATGATCTTTAGGATATCCTATGAATCGAGCTCTGAAGGACCTAAACTCTAACTTGTCCGCTTGTTGTCTTTTGACATGAGTCGAACAACCCTAAATTCTGAGATGACTCAGACTTGATTTCTTACCATGCCATATCTCATACGGTGTGGTAGGAACGGTCTTAGAGGGAACCCTATTCAGTAGATAAATTGAAGTTAACAATGAATATCCCCAAAGAAAATCAAGGAGGTCTATGAAGCTCATCACGGATCGAACCATATCCAATAGAGTCCGATTTCTCCATTCTGAAACCACGTTGAGTTGAGGTATTCCTGGTGGAGTCCATTGAGAGACTATGCCATTTTTCTTAAGATAGTCTAGGAATTTTGAGCTAAGGTATTCACCTTCTCGATCTAATCGAAGAACCTTAATGGGTTTTCTAGTTTATTTTTCTACTTCATGTCTGAATTTTTTGAACTTTTCAAAAGCTTCAGACTTGTGTCTTATAAGATACACTTATCCATACCTAGACAGATCATCGGTAAAGATAATGAAGTTGACAAAATTACCTCTAGTCGGCACATCAAATGGGCCGCACACATCAGTATGTACTAGGATAAGGAGATCTATGGCCCTCTCCCCATGTCCTACAAAAAGGAGTTTGGTCATTTTGCCTTGGAGACAAGATTCACAAGTTGGATATGACTCGAAAGTCAATGGACTCAATAGCCTATTTTTCTCCAATTTGTTGATCCTATCTTCTGCTATATGACCTAATCTTAGGTGCCATAGATTTCTATCGTTTGGACTATCCTAGTCATTTGGCATTCATGTTTTGCTCGATAGTTAGAATAGGTACATCATATGTAGCTGATAAAGACCATTAATAAGGAAACCATTTGGAATTTTTATTTCTTTCATAAAGAATGGTTACAATGGTCCTTAAAGAAGGTAATCACATAGCCTTCTAGTGCTAAGCATGAAATAAAAATCAAATTCCTACTAGCTGCAGGCACATAATAATAGTCTTTTAAAACTAAGTCTAAACCAGATGGTAATCGAAGAGGATATGTTTCCACCGCCATTGCAGCAACTCTTGCTCTATTATCGATGCGTAGGATCATGTCTCCATCCCTCAGCCTCCTGCTATCCTCAAGATCCTGCATGGAAGTGCACAGATGAGCACTAAAACCAGAGTCAAGCACCCAACTGGATGCAGAAAAATTTGTAAGGTTAGACTCAATAACGAGCATACCTCCAGAAGAACCTTCCTTCTTGTTCTTCAGGGTGGCCAAGTAAGTAGGACAGTTCCGCTTCCAGTGGCCATCACTATTGCAATGAAAATACTTTCCTTTGGCAGCAGCTTTCATCTTCGACTCTGCCTTCTTCTTCTTTGCTCCTTCCACCTTCTATTTTTTCACAGACTTCTTTTTCTTTTTATAAAACTTTTTTTTGGAAGAAGTTCGTTCCATAGTAAGAACTAAGCTTTTAGAATCTTTCAAAGAAAGCTCAGCGGTAACCAGCATATTCATTAATTTGGCCAAGGAATTTTGAAGTTTATGCATGTGGTAATTCATGATGAATTGCCCATATGCATCAGTTAAGGATTGCAGAATAATATCGTTCTATAGATCTAAGTCTAACTTCGCACCGAGCTTCTCAAGCTCTTTCATGTCCTTGATCATCATCAGACAGTGATCTTGGACTGACTGTCCATCACGCATCTTTGTCTTAAAAAGTCATTTCGTGACTTGATACTTGGCTGCGTGACTCTGTTCACTAAACATCTCTTACAGGTGAGCCAACATTTGGCGAGCAGTCCCGATATCTTCATATTGGTGCTGGAGCTCATCAGACATCGAGCCCAATAAGTAATATCTGGCCTTATTATCTTCATCTATCCATTTTTTTAGAGACGCTTTCTATTCAGTGGAATGGATGAGCTGGTAAGGTGGGAGGGTCCTGGTCCAATACATGGGTTAACTTTTCGGAACCCAAAATGATTTTATAGTTCCTGAGCCAATCTTTATAATTGGATCCGATCAGTCTATGTGTGTCCAGGATACGTGCCAATGGATTGGACGTAGATATTTTTCTGTAGAGAGTCAAAGATTCTAGTTAGATATGGTAATTATGACTTGACCAATTTATTTAAGAATTTTATTTTTAAATAAATTAACTCCCACTATTTTCTCGGATCCCTACACTCTCTCTATAGAGATGCGAAAATCTCCATGATTAATGATTTCTAGTGGGTGGTGCGGTCTCACCAACTGACTCATCACCTCACCTAACAGCTATTGGTGATGGATTAGCCAATGAGTGAATAACTCTTGTTCAATGATTCTCTAATCATGGTGCACCCAAACTTGGTCTCTAATTCATGAATCTCACCATATCCAGAATATTGATCCACTCCTTAAGTTAAGTCAGACCCACCATTTGCATAGACTAGATTCCTAATTGAGTCTCTCACCGTATCCAGAATATTGAGCCCAACTCATCCTTCAGCTCATAGCATCCAATGCCTAATAGACATGGTTGCATCTTTTCGGTGCAACTGAGCCACTGTATTCAGTCGAGAAGAATCAATTTCAAAAAGGGCTCACACATCTACAATGGTGGAAGACCTCAGACTTAATCTTTTTCTTAGGGAGAATTTGATTCAGGTCTCATTAACTAGACTTTGTCCATAGTCATAACAATTATGACTAACCTAGTGACATGGGTTAGCTTGG
>QRFJ01002912.1:28646-86940 GCA_006176705.1 Cocos nucifera
TGGTTCAGGGATTGATTGGGCCCGAAAGAAGGTGGTTACTTAATTGGTTTGTTCGCGTTACCTGGCCAAGCACAATTGGTGTCTAAGGCAAGCAACAGAGGGACTCCCACCGACTTTACACTTACCTGGCCAGTTGATGGTTAATCCTCTATTTGGAGGGCTTGAAGGTGATCTTGGCAAGTTAGGAGCTGTCTAGATCTAGGATAACTCTTAGTCAGGATTGATTGCCTAACTTGTTTGCCAAATAATATCTAACATAAAAATTAACTCCTCCTATCTTCTCCAGATTTAAGATTCTTTAGGATTTTTCCTCTTCTTTCTTTCTCTTCTTCTTCATAAAAAAATAAATAAATTAAAAAAAAATAATAATAATAATTTAAAAAAAAAAAAAATTGAACCATATATCAAATTCCACTAGTACATGCACGGTAGAAGATCACTTTACCTGACCTAGTTAAACCAGATCCTGAAATTGAAAGACTAATTCATTTAAGACCAGGTAATCAAATGGCTGGAAATCGTGAAGAACCACTAGGCAGATGAAGGAATACTTATTCTTCACCTACAAACCCATCGACCTTGCATGCCAACATACCTGATATCTTCTGCTCTATGAGATTAAGTCAACCACAATCCAATGCTCCATCTGTTTATGGAATGCCAATAGAAGACTCTACAAAATCTAGCATCGAGTTTTTAGAATCTGCTCTACGGTTAAAAAATTCAAAAATTTTCTGATGCTGCCCTTAGACTGACTTTGTTCCCTTTCTCATTAATAGATTTAAAGCCAAGTACTGGCTTGGCAACATTAGGAAGAACCATTCAAACATGGCAGAATGCAACCATGAATATTCTTAAGAAATTTATCCGCTAGGACGAACCAATACCATGAGGCCGAGCCATCACGGATTTGCTCAGCTCCAGTGGGAACAAATTCATGAATCATGGAAAAGACCTTAAGGGAACTCCTTAGGAAAAATCCCATCACCATGGTCTAATCTAAGTGGCAAAATTTGTTACAACTTTTCTATTGAAAGGTTTAGGAGATCAATCATAAGCAGATGGGTTGAAATGCATCCTGTGGAGGTGCATTCATGAAGCAAAAAGTGAGGATAAGCTATATCTTGTTTGAAACTTTAAGTTGAAAAACTCTATTAACCATGCTTCATTATTCGTTCTTATGAAAGATCAATTTCTCAAACAAAAACGGGCAGGAATTATGAGAATTCAAAAACTTTCGGATAACTTCAATTCTAAGGCAGATTTTGAACACAAATAGCACAAAAATTAGATAAAGTGACCTATGCACAGAAATAGATCAATTCCTAAACTTAGGTCAACAATCCCCTGCACAATACACACCAGCTTCTAATTATCAAGTGATTTCTCTATTTGTGCTAGCCCAACACATCATGTAAGTGAATGTCCCACGGTTGCACAATTACCACTCTTATCCAAGAACAAGTCCAAGCTGCTCAAGGTTACTCAAAACCACTAATGACCCATATTCAAATTTCATATAATCCTGGTGGAGAAACATCCTAAATTTCTCTTGGAAACCACAACAAAACTCAGGCTCAGACCCAAATCCCATCAGTTCAGAATTAAAAATAGGCTCCAATACCAGAACTATGCCATAATAAGGGTCAGCCTAGTCAGTCTTCTCAACCACTACATTATATATCAACCTCATTACCCACCTCCTCAACAGACCAATCTAGCCGACGATAAATTCATCAACTTCAACAATTAATTCTAAGCCAACAACAATCAATCGCCAGACTAGAAAGCTCAAATAGACAAAATACTGAGTCTAGAGAGGAGAGAACCGAGTCAATTACCAAGCCAATCCAATTGCAAATCCTAAAAATATCCATCCAATGTCCTATCAACCACCTGGATTTACTCATCCATCTAATCATTCCACCTAAGAACCCCCAATTAGAAAAGCCAAGCAATATCTGAACTTAGAAGTGGTAGATTCTTAAGACCCATATTCAAGACCAGTATGATAGAGGCCAATACTGATGTTAGCCAAGATGAGAAATTGAAGAAGAGGATAATCATATAGAAGAACTTGAGCTAAGACTGGTACTGACACTGATAAGATGGATAAAGAAAAGAAGAGAACGGATGAATTAGCTGAGACATATAAACACAAAGCCCGTCCTTCGGCCTTAGAAGCAGGCTCTTCTCGCAAAAAGCAAGAAACAACGCAACAAGGAGCTAAGGAACTATTTAAACAAGTTCATATTTAATTTACCCCTCATCGATGCAATTCAGCTATGTTTCCAGCTATGCTAAATTTCTTAAAGAACTCTGTACCAAAAGCGTGAGCCACGAACCACCAAAAGAGTTCATGCTATCCGGGATGTAAGTGCGATCCACTGTTAAATTCCAAACACTCAAAAATGAAAGATCCTGGTGCACCTTAATTTCATGTGTTATTGGAGTATAACCTTTGACCGAGCATTACTAGACTTAGGAGCTAGTGTAAACCTCCTTCCAACCTCGGTTTATGAAAAATTTGGGATTGGAGAATTAAAACCCACGTCAGTCATTTTGCAATTAGCTGATAGATCTATAAAAACACCGCGTGGTTTAATTGAGGATGTTCTAGTTAGAGTAGATAAATGTTATTTTCCTGTAGACTTTCTCTCATACTTGACATGGAACCATCCCAAGAGCTGAACCAAAATCCCATAATTTTAGGACGTCCATTCTTAGCAACCGCGAATGCCAATATCAACTGTAAAACGGGAGCTATGGATATTTCTTTTGGGAATCAAAAAGTAAGAATTAATGTTTTTAATACCCCAAAGTACACCCAAGAGGAGGAAGACTGCTTTGTAATCAATCAGATAGATGAAATAGTTGAATCTAATTCCTCCTTAGATTTACTACAAGATGATGAACCCACTGAAGATACTCAAACCCAGGAAGTAAATACCCTGCTTAATTTACCTCAACCATCACATTCATTACCTTGGTCAGTGAAAATTGAGCCCTTACCTGAGCGAAAAATTGAACCAATACGTCCTTCAATTCAGGCCCCACCACAACTTGAACTAAAACCTTTACCTGAATCACTTAAGTATGTATTTTTAGGATCAAAGAAAACCCTACCAGTAATAATTGCTTCCAACTTAACTACTGAACAGGAAAACCAATTGGTAAATATTCTAAAAACATATAAAGAGGCCATAGGGTGGACCGTTGCCGATTTAAAAGGAATTAGTCCGTCAATATGCATGCACCATATTTATACAGAAGATAATGCCAAACCAACTCGAGAGATGCAAAGAAGGCTTAATCCTAACATGCAAGAAGTAGTCAAGAAAGAAGTAATTAAATGGTTAGATGCTGGAATTATTTATCCTATCTCTGACAGCCACTGGGTGAGTCCTACACAAGTTGTTCCAAAAAAATCTGGACTTACGGTTGTCCGCACTGAACATGGAAACTTAGTACCAACACGACTTTCCACTGGGTGGCGTGTCTGCATAGATTATAGAAAACTCAATACAACCACCCGAAAAGATCACTTTCCCTTACCCTTTATCGATCAAATCCTAGAAAGACTAGCAGGCCAACAATACTTTTGCTTTTTAGATGGATACTCGGGATACAATCAGGTAGCAATCTACCCAGGAGATCAAGAAAAGACCACCTTTACATGTCCTTATGGAACCTTTGCTTTTCCGTAGAATGCCATTCGGATTATGTAATGCACCTGCAACTTTTCAACGGTGCATGATGTCAATATTTTCAGACATGATAGGAGATTTCTTAGAAATATTCATGGATGACTTTTCGGTCTTTGGAGAATCTTTTGAGAGTTGTCTCAACAATTTGAAGAAAATATTAAAACGATGTATTGAGGCTAATCTAGTGTTAAGCTGGGAAAAGAGCCACTTCATGGTTCAAAAAGGGATCGTTTTAGGACATATAGTATCCAAGAAAGGGATTGAGGTAGATAAAGCTAAAGTTGAACTAATTTCTAAACTTCCTCCTCCCACTTCTGTCAAACAAATTCGATCTTTTCTTGGTCATGTAGGATTCTATCGTCGCTTCATCAAAGAGTTCTCTAAAATTTCTCGTCCTTTGTGTAATCTCCTTGCTAAGGATGTTTCTTTTAACTTTGATGAAAATTGTCTTAAAGCTTATGAAATTTTAAAAGAAGCTGTGACCAAAGCTCCAATCATACAACCTCCTAATTGGTCACTACCTTTTGAAATTATGTGCGATGCCTCAGATTTTGCCATAGGAGCTGTCCTAGGCCAAAGGGTAAACAAATGTCCTGTAGTGATCTATTATGCTAGTAGAACTCTGAATGAAGCACAAATGAATTATACCACCACTGAAAAAGAGTTGCTAGCCATTGTGTTTGCCCTAGAAAAGTTTAGATCATATTTATTAGGATCAAAAATCATAATTTACTCGGATCATTCAGCCTTGAGATACCTGCTCTCAAAGAAAGATGCTAAACCACGATTAATTAGATGGATTTTACTGTTACAAGAATTTGACATTGAAATTCGAGATAAGAAGGGATCTAAAAATGTTGTAGCAGACCATCTGTCTAGGATCCTAGTGAAAGATAATGAACCTGTATCAATCAGAGAATCTTTTCCAGATGAACAATTGTTAACAGTTTCACATACAAAGACTCCTTGGTTTGCAAATATTGTCAATTACTTAGTCATAGGACAAATTCCTGATGGCTGGTCTAAGAATGAAAAGGATCGATTCTTTGCTCAAATCAAATATTATTTTTGGGAAGATCCTGAGCTTTTTAGAATTTGTGCTGATCAAATCATTCGTAGATGTGTTCCTGAATCTGAACAATGGAGTATCTTACAATTTTGTCATACTCTTGCTTGTGGAGGACACTTTTCTGGACGAAAAACTGCGGCCAAAGTGTTACAAAGTGGTTTTTATTGGCCAACATTATTTAAGGATGCCCATACTTTTAGTCAGGAGTGTTTTAAGTGTCAAGCCTTAGGGAATATTTCAAAGAAAGACATGATGCCTTTGAACCCCATTTTAGTGGTTGAAATTTTTGATGTATGGGGAATTGATTTTATGGGACCTTTTCCACCTTCCAATGGATTTGAATACATTTTGGTAGCTGTCGATTATGTTTCTAAATGGATTGAAGCAATAGCAACTCGAACCAATGATCATAAAGTAGTCCTAAAATTTATTCAGAAGAATATCTTTTCCAGGTTCGGATTTCCACGTGCTATCATTAGTGACGGGGGTACCCATTTTACAAATCATCAATTTAGAACTTTATTACGAAAATATGGGGTGACACATAAGATAGCTACACCATACCATCCGCAAACAAGTGGTCAGGTAGAAGTCTCTAATAGGGAAAATCAAGAATATCTTACAAAAGACTATTAGGCCTGATCGAAAAGATTGGTCAGATCGATTGGATGATGCATTATGGGCCTATAGGACAGCTTATAAAACCCCATTGGAATGTCTCCCTATAGATTAATCTATGGAAAAGCATGTCACCTTCCGGTAGAACTTGAACATAAAGCATATTGGGCAATAAAACAATTAAATTTCAATTTAAACAAAGCTGGTTCCAATCGGATGTTACAATTAAGTGAATTAGAAGAATTAAGGCAAGAAGCTTATGAAAATTCAAAAATTTATAAGGAAAAAATGAAAGCCTTCCATGATAAACATATTTCAAGAAAAATCCTTTGAGCCAAATCAACAAGTCTGGTTATTTAACTCAAGGCTTCGATTATTTCCTGGAAAACTAAAATCCAGATGGGATGGACCTTATATAGTTAATCATGTATTCCCACATGGTGCAATTAAACTCTATGATCCCAGGACTAAAAATTTTTTTAAGGTAAATGGCCAAAGGCTTAAACCATATATCGAAGGGATATCATTACAATCGAAATATTGATCAAGTGCAATTAATAGAACCACAATGAATTAAACTGCATCTTTGTCTGGCTGAAGACAATAAACTTAGCGCTTATTGGGAGGCAACCCAATACTTCTTGAATCTAATTTATTTATTTATTTATTTTTTTTTTTAGGCTAAGTTGGAGAACCAAAAAGTGGGAGAAGGATCATAAGCTTCAAGACCCATGCTAAATAAATAAACATAATTTACACTCTTTTATTGAGGACAATGTCAATTCAGTTGGGGTAAAAAGTAAAAAAAAAAATATAAAAAAAAAATAATAATAATAATAATAAATAATAAAAATAAAATAAAATAATATATATATATATAATAAATAAATAAATCAATAAAAATAAAAATTAATAATAATAATAATAATAAAAAATAAATAAAGTATTAAAAAAAATTTTAAAAAAAAATTAAATAAATAAATAATATATATAATAATAATAAAACTATTAAAAATAATAATAATAAAATAAAAAATAAAAATTTTGAACAAACCATATTTTGGGAAAGAGAATCTTAAGCAAAATAAACTAGGATAAGTAATAAAGTTAGAAAGTATTAACTAATAATGGTAGCGAGTCAAGAAGCAGATTATTTGGTCAGACCATTAGCAACCTACTTAGGTCATTTAAAGGCTAACAGCACTTCTACTTGCACATGCACACTAATGAAGCACAGCAGGTGTTTGATTATAAGGCTAAATTGAGGATTCAATTATCACTAAAAATTGATGGTTTATATATACTTCAATTAAAGAAACTTGAATTTAAGGAAAGAGCTACCTGCTTTCTAAAAAAAAAAAAAAAAAAAAAAAAAAAAAAAAAAAAAAGAGAGTGCAAAAAATAGAGTATATGTGGATTGCCCTAAACTAGAACTTTGCACCTTAAATGTAGAAAGTTCACATCAAATGGTGAAGGGAAGGCCAGGATGCTCAGCACAATTTAAAAAAAAAAAAAAAAAAAAAAAAAAAAAAAAAAAAAGAAGCAGTGTGAAAGCTACCTTAATTCATGCACTTAACTTGGGAGTATATAAAACTAACCAAAATAGGTGATAAAAAGAAGATTCATTTGCCCTTTGAATCAACACCCAAATGCTAAGTTAGTATTCACGACACAAAGTGCTGAAAATCTTTAGATGAACTCTAAGAAAGTTTCTGATTAATCTGCCATGAAATTTACTTCTGAAACTCAATACTTAGTTAGTGATACTGTCTAAACTTTTGATCTTAAATTCTAGATTTATTTTTGTGAAGGAAGATCTCAACAAAATATGGTAATTGATCTAAACTAAATTCTTTCTTTACTCGAGGACGAGCAAAGCTTAAGTTGGGGGGTGTGATAAGCATCGTAAATTCACCAATAAAAGTATTAATTTATTAATTAATTTATATTAATTTTTAAGAATTATCAATCAATTTATATATAATTTTTGAAAAATTCATATTTTTATTAATTAAAAAATTAATTAAAAAATAATAAAAAATAAATAAAAATTAAAAAATAAAATTTTATTATCAATAGAAAGAGCTCATTTTTTTGATCACAACGAAATAAATTTCAAGTAAAACGGAGCTAAAATGAAAAAGATATGAATTTTTAAAAAAATATAAAATAAATAAAAATTAAATAAAAAAAGAAAACGGCTCAACCGGCTCCGCAAGCCGAGCCACCAAGCCAAGCCGAGCCACCAAGCCAAGCCGAGCCATCAAAGCCGACTCAGTCATTGAAGCCATCAGCCGGTCTACGATCCAGGCGTGGACCGCCAGCTCAGCAAAATCCGGCGAATCAGAGCCTGCCACGTGGTGGACCTAGACCCTTAAAGGGTCTACAGAAATTTTATCGCGGCTCACAGGGCAATCTGGTCATTTCACTCGGTGACAGAAGCGTTGATTGGTTGCGGTGTGCGGTGCGGCCGGTCTACGCGGTCCATGGGAACAGTAATTGCGCGATCGGACGGCTGCGGTTGATTGCGGTTAAGATCGGACGGTCAGCATTTTTTTCGGTTGCCAATTTCACTCGGATCACCATCAAATGGCAGCGCCTGATTCCAGCTTCGATCCGACGGTCCAGAACGCTCCCGGCAGTGATCAGGACTCCCGAAGCACGATTTGCGGCCAGATTTCCTCGATCAAGCGCGATCGGACGGCCAGAATTTAATTCGAGCTGATCTGGGCTGATAGGCATCCGATTTTGATGATTTTTGAACCGTTCGATTCCTATCGGATAGCCTGATTTTACCAGATTTACCAGAGACATAACAGAGTTGTTTTTATTCAAATTTTATTCAAATTTTTATGATTACAAAGGGAAATTAGTCCCATATTGCTTTTAGAAATAAATATCTACCTCTTCTAGCTCTATAAAAAGGATCCTAAGCCTCTAAGAAAGGGAGGAGGGTTGGAAGAGGAAGCTAAGGTATAGGGTGGAAGTCAAGCTCTGGATTAAAGGTTGCTTCAAAGCTGCGGTGCTGCTGAGAAGAAGAGCCGGTCTTCTACGCCATCTTCATGCCTACGCCGATCTGCGATCTCCATCTAGTCTTTTTTCCTTTAATTTCTTGTATTAAAATTCTGAATTTTCTTTAATTTCTTGTATTTAAATTCTGCATCTTAGTTTTAAATTTAATAAAGAAAGTTTCATTATTCTTTTCAATTCTAGCTCTTTAAATTATTTGTTCTTTATTGCTTTTTAATTTTACTATAAGTAGTTGCTAAGATCTAAATAGTAGATCTTAGTATCAAATTTATTTTTGCATAATTTAAATTCTATTTTTATTTATAGATCTATTTTTTGACTTTAATTTTTAAAAAAAATCTTTGCTTTCTTTTCTTAAAAAAAAAAAAAAATCAAAAATCAAAGATTTTAGAAATAAATCATTGCCTCTCTGTGGATTCGACCCGACTCACCACTTTCTTCATAATTTTTAGTTAGTTTAAAAAGTAAAGAGTCGGATTTAAATTGATAAACACGGTGTCTTAACGACAGCATCGTGTCCCTATCAAGTTTTTTTTTTTTTTCATTTTTTCTAAAAATTTTTTAATTAAAAAATTGATTTTTAAATTATATATAATTATATAATTTAAATAATTAATTAAAATAAATTAATTTTTTGGAATTTAATTTTAAACAATTAAGTTTGCTCGTTCTCGAGTAAAAAAGAATTGTTTAAATATTTTTAACTTTTGAGTTTCGAATTTTACCTAAGCAATTTTCAAAATGGCCATTGATATTCAGTAGAGCTTAAATGAGACATATCATTGGGGTATTAATACTTATCAATAGAAAAATTAAGTAAAGAACATTAAATTTTTTAGAATTTTTTCTAAATTTATTCACTTTTATTCTCTGATTTATCTAAACTTTCATATAGGCAAGTGTATTGCTACTTCCATCCTTCATTTATTGATTTTTATTTTTATATTACCCACTTTTTGATGCGAATATTATTGCTTACTTAGGCAACGGGACCCGGTTACTCGGTGGGAAACCAATATTTTTTTTTTTTTTTTTAACGTTGTACCACTATTGAGTGTCTTAACTCCTTAAGCTTTCTATTTGATCCATGTAGCGAGTCTTGGGCCAATGACTCCCAAACCAGTTGGCTTTATGGCACTAGGTATAGAATACCCCTCGGGCTTACTAGCTCGAATCAAATAGGCTACGAGTTAAGACTAGCTTTACAACGAGCTTCTTTGCCCTTCCCACCTTTTGATGCGAAACTCAATGCTTGCTTAGGCAAAGAGGCCCGGTTACTCAGTGAGAAGTACTTGAAAACTATTTTATTAAAATAAATTTTTATATGAAGAAACGTATAGTTATCCTACACAAGCCTATAAAAAGTAGACTTTTCTTTGATGCTAATAGAAATAATTAGAAATGCTCCAAGAAATTTTTTTTTTTATGTTCTAGACTTAACTCTTTATTGAATTTTCTTAATACTTGATTCCTCAATATCTCACAGATTCTCTGATCTGTATATCAATTTTCTTTTTAAAATGCTTAGTTTAATTTGATTCTTAAGCATAATCAGGTATCTAAATACTAAATACTAACTTTTTTGAGGACTTAAAATTTTAATTTTTTTTTATTTTTCTCTCCTCCCAACTTAATCGACATTGTCCTCAATGGAGAAGAAAAAATAGAGGATGTAATAAAGAACATGAAAGAATACACCTAACTTAGTATATTTTTAGTCCAGCACATGCCTTTGAAAATTTGAGCTCTTCCTCCAACTTATTCAAATTATCCTAAAAAGAAAATAAACTAAAAAGATAAATTAGATAAAAACTAAATATTGGGTTGCCTCCCAACAAGCGCTAAGTTTACCATCTTCAGCCAGACACAATGCAGCTCACTATCCTGTGTCGAATATTGGATTGACAAATTCCAATGGTTTTGGATTGCCAATCTCAGAAAGTTGATTTATAATCCCATTATTGATATAATCTTTGTTAATTTTAGGGATATAATTTATGATTCCATTCTCAGACCCATGTTTATTAAGAATTATTCCTATTTGTTCTTCTAAAATGCTCATGAATGGAGTTTTTGTATTAGAAAGTTAAGTTTGATTCAATGGATGCTGGAATAGTGACTAAAGATGATTTTAATTCTGGAGGTAAATTAATGTGATCCTGCTTAAACAACTCCATTGATATTTTATTATATGCCTTTTGATTTTTATAAGAAGAACCAGCTTCTAGGGTTGAAGAGAATAGGACATTAGGTTTATAAGTCTCGGGTAAATCATCTATTCTCTTTTTCCTTATTTCTATCTCATTTAAACTGGAACTAGTACTAATTTCCTGGCTCGGGTTCTTCTATGTGGTTAGTCTCAGTACTAACCAGTTTTTCTAAATTTTTATTTTGGCTAGCATCAGTACTAGCCTCTCTCACCTGGTCTTGGTATGGGTCCATAAGAATCCTATAGCTTTTAAGTTCAGGAATTACTTTGGCATTCTCAAATTGGAGATTCTTAGATGAAACATTAGATTGATAATTTAATCCAGGTGGTTGGTGGTCATTAGGTGAGTTATTTGAAATTGGTAGGTTCGGTAGTTGATCTAGTTCTCTCCTCATGTTAGACTCAACTAATTGTCCTATTTGAGCTTCTAGTCTGACGATAGATTGCTGTTGAGTTAGAATTAATTGTTGAAGTTGATTAAATCTATCATCAGCTAGATTGGTCTATTGAGGAGGTGGGTATGAGGGCTGATTATAATATGATGGCTGAATAAACTGACTAGGCTGACCATTATTATAGGCATAATTTTGATAATTTTGCTCAAATAAAATTTGGGTCTGAGCCTGAGTCTGTTGGGATGTCCAAGAAAAATTAAAGTTACTCCAATCTGAATTATATGAATTTGAAAATGGATCATTAATCAATTTGGAGTATCCTTGAGCAGCTTGAACTTATTCTTGGATAAAATATGGAAATTGTGCAGTCATAGGACATTCACTTACATGATGGGTTGGACTAGCACAGATTGAATAATCCTCCTGATAATTAGAAGATGATGTGAATTGTACAGAAGATTGTTGACCTAGGGTTAGGAGTTGATCTATTTTCTGAGCAAGAATGTCAACTTTATCTAATTTTTGGACTATTAGATTCATATTAGCCATTTGATTATTATGTTTAATGTGAATCAACCATTCAATTAAGTTCAACTAAATCAGAAAAAGCGATTTCCTACCATGCATGTATTAGTGTAACCATAATGTATGGTTCAAAAAAATTTAGAATATTTTTTTTTATTATTTTTATTTTATTATAAATTATTTTTTATTTTTTTAATTAATTTTATTTTAATTTAATTTAATTATTATTTTTAATATTTTTTTAGTTAGTTTAATTTAATTTTTATTTTATTTTATTTTATTTTTTAGAGGAGAAAGAAAAAAAAGTTCTCAAGAAGAGGTCCTAAGGAGTCCTAGAACTAAGAAGAGAGAGAAGAATTAAATTTAATTAGGTTTGATGTTGGTTAGCAATTAAGTTGGTCAATCAATCCTGACTAAGGGTTATCCTAGATCTAGACAGCTCCTAACTGCCAAGGTCACCTTCAAGCCCTCCAAGTGTAGGATTAGCCAATCAACTGGTCAGGTAAGTGTAAGGTTGGTGGGAGTCCCCCCGTTGCTTGCCTTAGACACCAATTGTGCTTGGCCAGGTAAGCGAACGGAACCAATTAGAAACCACCTTCCTTTGGGCCCAGTCGTCCCTGAAATACTTTCCTAGTCACCAGTCAAGTTGACTTATCCTAACCCAGTTCAACTCTTAGGATTCCTTGTCCTATTGAGCTCGAGTTCCTAGGGTTGATGTCTAATTGATTTTAATTTAAAGGCTTAGGTCAATGCAGGATGTTGGTTGATTGTTTGTGGGCCAAGGAAGGGTGATCAAATCCCCACCTTATCTTATTTAATTGGATTGTGCCCTTAATTTGATTTAATATGAATATGCACAAAAAAAAATTCAATCAAAGGGCTTTATGCAATTTAAACTAGATGCATGCAACTAATTGAATTCTGAAAGGCTTACCTTGCTTCCAGCAATTACCAAAAAAAATAAAACTAAAAATAAAAATAAAACTAATATGATGCATGCTCTAAATAGTTAGGATTTCTAATCTTATCATGAGGCTTTTAGTTAGGTTTAAGTGAATATTTTTTTAAATTAATTTAAAAATAAAATAAATAAATAAATAAAAAGGAAAGAGTACTAGGGTTAGAATTGATCACACCAAGCAAAACTTCTGATTCTTTTTATTCTTTAATCTTTTTTTCTGTAAAATAATAAAAAAAAATTAGCAAGCAATATTTATAAGAAAGTAAAAATTTTATTTATAATTTAATTATAGAAAAATTAAAGAGATCAAAAGTTTAATGTCCGTGCCTTCCCCGGCAACGGCGCCAAAAATTTGATAGGGAGCATTTGCCGAAATTATTTTTAATTTATTTAAAATAAATCAAAGAAATCAAAATCAAAAATTAAAAACCTTCCTCGGCAACAGCACCAAAAACTTGATAGGAACGCGATGTTGTCGTTAAGACACCATGTTTATCAGTTTAATCCGACTTCTTAAAATTATTGAAAATGCGTAGATAGTAGTGAGTCGGGTCGAATCCATAGGAAAGGTAGTGTTTTTAGATTTAAAATCTTTGATTTTTTTTTTTTAAGAAGAAAAAGAAAATGATTTGAATTTTGAAATAAAAACTGAAGTCAGAATCGGAAAATTAAAAACAAATTAAAAAAAATAAAAATTAAAAGATGCAGAAATTTAAATTTGGTAATAAGATCTATTAGTTAGATCTTATCTTAGCATCTACAAAATAAAATTAGAAATTTAAATACATAGAATGTAAAAAAAAATAAAATAGCCTGATCTCTGACCTTGGATCGGCATTGGCAGAAAGATGGTGTAGAAGCTCGGCTCTTCTTCTTAGCACCCGTTGCTTCGAAGCAGCCTTTAACCCATAGCCTAGCTTCGCCCTATACCAAAGCTTCACCTTGATCGGAGATATTGATTTCTGGAGGCCTAGGATCCTTTTTATAGTGCTAGGAGGGCTGGATATTTTTTTCTAAAAGCAATGTGGGACTAATGAACTTTGTAATCATCAAAATTTGAATAAAATTTGAATTAAAATAACTCTGATATGTCTCTGATAAATCTGATAAAATCCAGTCGTTCAATAAGAATCCAACGGTCCAAAAATCATCAAAATCGGATGCAGATCAACTCAGATTGGGTCGGATTAAATTTTGGTCGTCCGATCGTGCTTCATCGAGGAAATCTGGCCGCAAATCATGCTTCGGGAGTCTTGATCACCACCGGAAGCATTCTGGACCATCGGATCGAAGCTGGAATCAGGCGCTGCTGTCCGATGGTGATCTGAGTGAAATTGGCAATCGAAAAAAATGCTGACCGTCCGATCTTAACTGCAATCAACCGCAGCCATCCGATCGCACAATCACTGTTCCCATGGACCGCGTAGACCGGCCGCACCGCACACCGCAACCAATCAACACTTCTGTCGTCGAGTGAAATGACCAGATTGCCCTGTGAGCCGCGATAAATTTCTGTAGACCCTTTAAGGGTCTAGGTCCACCACATGGCAGGCTCTGATTCGCCTGATTTTGCTGAGCTGGCAGTCCACGCCTGGATCGTAGACCGGCTGACGGCTTCAACGGCTGAGTCAGCTTTGATGGCTTGGCTTGGCTTGGTGGCTCGGCTTGGATTGGTGGCTCAGCTTGCGGAGCCGGCTGAGCCATTTTCTTTTTTATTTTATTTTTATTTATTTTATATAAATAAAATTTTTATTAATTAAAATTTTAGAATTTAAATACATAGAATGTAAAAAAAATAAAATAGCCTGATCTCTGATCTTGGATCGACATTGGCAGAAAGATGGTGTAGAAGCTCGGCTCTTCTTCTCGGCACCCGTTGCTTCGAAGCAGCCTTTAACCAATAGCCTGGCTTCGCCCTGTACCAAAGCTTCACCTTGATCGGAGATATTAATTTCTGGAGGCCTAGGGTCCTTTTTATAGTGCTAGGAGGGCTGGATATTTTTTTCTAAAAGCAAGGTGGGACTAATGAACTTTGTAATCATCAAAATTTGAATAAAATTTGATTTAAAATAGCTCTGATATATCTCTGATAAATTTGATAAAATCCAGCCGTTCAATAGGAATCCAACGGTCCAAAAATCATCAAAATCGGATGCAGATCAACTCAGATCGGGTCGGATTAAATTTTGGCCGTCCGATCGTGCTTCATCGAGGAAATTTGGCCGCAAATTGTGCTTCGGGAGTCCTGATCACCACCGGGAGCATTCTGGACCGTCGGATCGAAGCTAGAATCAGGCGCTGCCATCCGATGGTGATCCGAGTGAAATTGGCAACCAAAAAAAATGCTGACTATCCGATCTTAACTGCAATCAACCGCAGCCGTCCGATCGCGCAATCACTGTTCCCATGGACCGCGTAGACCGGCCGCATCGCACACCGCAACCAATCAATGCTTCTGTCGCCGAGTGAAATGACCAGATTGCCTTGTGAGCCGCGATAAATTTCTGTAGACCCTTTAAGGGTCTAGGTCCACCACGTGGCAGGCTTTGATTCGCCGGATTTTGCTGAGCTGGCGGTCCACGCCTGGATCGTAGACCGATTGATGGCTTCAATGGCTGAGTCGGCTTTGATGGCTTGGCTTGGCTTGATGGCTCGGCTTGGCTTGGTGGCTCGACTTGTGGAGCCGACTGAGCCATTTTTTTTTTATTTTATTTTTATTTATTTTATATTTTTAAAAATTCATATCTTTTCCATTTTAGCTCTATTTTTTTTGAAATTTATTTCGTTGTGATCAGAAATGAGCTCTTTCTATTGATAATAAAATTTTATTTTTTAATTTTTATTTATTTTTTATTATTTTTTAATTAATTTTTTAATTAATAAAAATATGTATTTTTTAAAAATTATATATAAATTGATTGATAATTTTTTAAAAATTAATATAAATTAATTAATAAATTAATACTTTTATTGGTAAATTTATGATGCTTATCAGATATCTACCTTAAGATATCCATTTAAGAATGTTATTTTTACGTCCATCTACCATATTTTATAATTAAAATATGCTGCAATAGCAAGCAATGTGTAGATAGATTTAAGCATGGCTACTGACAAAAAGGTATTATGATATTTAATGCCTTCACGCTAATTACATCCTTTTGTCATGAGCCTAGATTTGAATACCTCTACATTTCCATCAGCACCTATTTTTCTCTTGTAGATTCATTTACACCAAATAGGTACTATGCCTTCAGATGGATTTACCAAGGTCCAGACTTGGTTTGAAAGTATTGAGTCAATTTCTGACCTCATTGCCTTTAACCATTTTTTAGAGTCAATATCTGATATCACCTCATCATAGGCCTTGGGATCATCACCATGAATCCTATTTTTTATGAGAAACATTTCCTTTACATCTCTAAAATAGTACCTAAGTACCTTTCAGGAGGATGAAAAACTCTAGTTAATTTTCGAGGTGGAGGAGGTAGTGTTTGGACTGGCTCAATCTGATTGAATTCCATAGGTTTCTTAGCTCGTTGTTGTTCGGATACCTTCTCCTCAAGCCTGATCTGTCTCTCGAAGCTACCCTCTAAAGAAACTATTTTCAAGAAAAATGGCATGTCAACTCACAATCTTATTATGGTCTTCTGGAAGATAGAAGTAATATCCTAATGACTCTTTAGGATATCCTATGAACCAAGCTCTAAAGGACTTAGATTCTAACTTGTCTGCCTTCTATCTTTTGACATGGATTGGACAATCCCAAATTTTGAGGTTAGTCAGACTTGGTTTCTTACAATACCATATCTCATACGGTACGATAGGAATGGTTTTAGAGGAAACTCTATTTAATAAATAGATTGCGGTCATTAGATTACGTCTCCAAAGAAAATTAGGAAGGTCCATGAAACTCATCATGGATCGGACCATATCCAATAGGGTCTGATTTCTCCATTCTGAAATCTTATTGAGTTGAGATATTCTAGATAGAGTTCATTGTGAGACTATGCCATTATCTTTGAGATAGTCTAGAAATTTTTGACTAAGGTATTCACCACCTCGATCTGATCGAAGAACTTTAATGGGTTTTCCTATTTATTTTTTTACTTCATGTCTAAATTTCTTGAACCTTTGAAAGGCTTCAGACTTTTATCATATTAAATACACATACCCATATCGAGATAAATCATTGGTAAAGATGATGAAGTAGATATAATTATCTCTGATTAGCACATCAAATGGGCCACACACATCTATGTGTACCAGGGCAAGTAGGTCTGTGGCCCTTTCCCCATGTCCTACAAAAGAGAGCTTGGTCATTTTGCCATGTGTTGGTGCAAAATCTGGTTGATGCCGGATCGAACTGGAGTTAAGAAAGAAAAGGTCACCATCGGTGATCTACAAAATAAAGTCCCATCCAAAGTCGATGGTGGTGGCTCTGGTAGAACCCTTCGATGATCAAGTTAGCTCTTCTGACCAACAGAAATGAAGTGCTCAGGAAAGGATTCAATAGAGTTTTGGGAAGGAGAAGAGAGCATAAAGAAAACATATATGGAGGATCCTTTTTTATAGACAGAGCTTGTAACAGACTAACAGTGACAGTCATAACCATCTGATAGTGAGCCACTTGAGGCCACATGAAATTTATTACGTAGAGAGGTATCACTCATAGCAGGCTGATAATGACAGTCGTAACCGTCCAGTAGTGGGGTCATCTATAGCAGACTGATAATGACAGCCATAACTATTCGGTAGTGGGGTCACTTGTAGCAAACTGATAATGACAGCCATAACCATTCGATAGTGGGGTCATCTATTCGTGGAGATTTAATAGTCGAAGTTCGGAGGAAGCAGGCATTGATTGGTGAAGAGCTTTGACATATGTCAATTTTAGAAGAGTTTGGATTTCTAAAGGGAATACGGCTAGAGGGGATCATCCAGAAGGAATGCTAGTTGAAATTCGAAAGTAATCCATTAGAGGAATCCGAATGGAGTTCGACTGATGGAGAAGTCCAGAAGGAGTCTGACTGATAGAGAAGTTCGGCTATTGGAGGAGTTCGTAAAGAGTTCGGCTCCTAGAGCAATCTGATTGGAGTTTGGCTTTCGAAGGAATCCGACTGAAGGAGAAGTCTGGAAGGAGTTTGACTGCTGGAGAAATCTATAAGGAGTTCGGCTTTCTGAAGGAGTCTGAGTGGAGTTCGGCTATTGGAGGAGTCCAAAAGGAGTTCGGCTATTGGGCTGCTGGAGGAACCTGACTGGAGGAGAAGTCTGGAAGGAGTTCCACTCTTAGAGAAATCTGACTGAAGGAGAAGTCTGAAAAGAGTTTGGCTCCTGAAGAAATCTGACTGAAGCAGAAGGTCGAAAGAAGTTCGGCTACTGGAGGGAGAATTTTTTATCAAAGCTTTTTGTGATTATCAGTTACATTAGGCTAGGCATCAAACTGGACTTTGGTGGAGCGGGGTTGATAAACATCATAAATTCATTAATAAAAGTATTAATTTATTAATTAATTTATATTAATTTTTAAGAATTAATAATTAATTTATATATAATTTTTAAAAAAATTCATATTTTTATTAATTAAAAAATTAATTTAAAAATAATAAAAAAATAATAAAAATTAAAAAATAAAATTTTATTATCAATAGAAAGAGCTCATTTTTTTGATCACAACGAAATAAATTTCAAGTAAAACGGAGCTAAAATGAAAAAGATATGAATTTTTAAAAATATAAAATAAATAAAAATTAAATAAAAAAGAAAACGGCTCAGCCGGCTCCGCAAGCCGAGCCACCAAGCCAAGCCGAGCCACCAAGCCAAGCCAAGCCATCAAAGCCGACTCAGCCGTTGAAGCCATCAGCCGGTCCACGATCCAGGCGTGGACCGCCAGCTCAGCAAATTCCGGCGAATCAGAGATTGCCACGTGGTGGACCTAGACCCCTTAAGGGTCTACAGAAATTTATCGCGGCTCACAAGGGTAATTCAGTCTTTTTGTCCGACAACAGCGGCGCTGATTGGTTGCGGTGTGCGGTGCGGCCGGTCCACGCGGTCCATGGGAACAGTTATTGCGCGATCGGACGGATGTGGTTGTTTGCGGTCAGGATCGGACGGCTGTGGTTGCTTCCGAATTTTATTCAGATACAAACATCACGCGGATCACCATCGGACGGCAGCGCTCGATCCAGGCGATGATCCGACGGTCCAGAACGCTGCCGGCGGTGATCAAGACTCCCGAAGCGTGATTTGCGGCCAGATTTCCTCGATCAAGCGCGATCCAACGGCCAGAATTTAATCCGACCCGATCTGAGCTTATCTGCATCCGATTTTGATGATTTTTGGACCGTTGGATTCCTATTGAACGGCTGGATTTTATCAGATTTATCAGAGTCATATCAGAGCTATTTTGATTCAAATTTTATCCAAATTTCTTTGTATTTTTATGATTACAAAGGCTATTAGTCCCATATTGCCTTTAGAAAAAATATCCAGCCCTCCTAGCTCTATAAAAAGGACCCCAGGCCATCAAAAATTGACATCTCCGATCAAGGTGAAGCTTTGGTACAGGGCGAAGCCAGGCTATGGGTTAAAGGCTGCTTCGAAGCAACGGGTGCCGAGAAGAAGAGCCGAGCTTCTACACCATCTTTCTGCCAATGCCGATCCAAGATCAGAGATCAGGCTATTTTATTTTATTATCTTTTCTTTTTAAATTTTATGTATTTAAATTCTAAAATTTTAGTTAATAAAAATTTTATTTTTACATTTTAATTTCTTGCTTTTTATTTTTATTGCAATTTAATTTCTGCACTTTAAATTATTGCTTTGCAAGTAGATGCTAAGATCTAACTAGTAGATCTTAGTACCAAGTTTAAATTCCTGCATCTTTTAATTTTTATTTTCAATCTTCCGACTTCAGTTTTTATTTCAAAATTCAAATTATTTTCTTTTTCTTCTCAAAAAAATTAAAGATTTCAAATCTAAAAATACTACCTTCCCTGTGGATTCGACCCGACTCACTACTATCTACGTATTTTCAATAATTTTAAGAAGTCGGATTAAACTGATAAACACGGTGTCTTAACGACAACATCGCATCCTATCAAGTTTTTGGCACCGTTGCCGGGGAAGGTTTTTGATTTTTGATTTTGATTTCTTTGATTTATTAAAAATAATTCCGGCAAATGCACCAAGTTTTTGGCGTCGTTGCCGGGGAAGGAATAGATGCTATTTTTTTTCTTTGATTTCTTTGATTTTTTTTGTAAATTAATTATTTTTTTTAATATTGCTTACTAATTTTTTTTATTTATTTTGTAGAAAAAAAAAGAGAAAACAAAGAAAGCATCAAATTTTGGTGAGATCAATCCTAACCCTAGTCCTCTTTTCTTTTTATTTTATTTATTTATTTATTTTATTTTTAAATTAATTTAAAAAAATATCCATTTAAACCTAATTAAAAATCTCATGATAAGATTAGAAATCCTAACTGTTTAGAGCATGCATCATATTAGTTTTATTTTTATTTTTATTTTTTTTGGTGATTGCTGGAGGCAAGGTAAGCCTTTCAGAATTTAATTAGTTGCATGCATCTAGTTTAAATTGCATAGAACCCTTTGATTGAATTTTTTTTTTTCATGCATATTCATATTAAATCAAATTAAGGGCACAACCCAATTAAACAAGATAAGGTGGGGATTTGATCACCCTTCCTTAGCCCACAAACAACCAACCAACATCCTGCATTGACCTAAGCCTTTAAATTAAAATCAATTAGACATCAACCCTAGGAACTCGAGCTCAATAGGACAAGGAATCCTAAGAGTTGAACCGGGTTAGGATAAGTCAATTTGACTGGTGTCTAGGAAAGTGGTTCAGGGACGATTGGGCCCGAAGGAAGGTGGTTTCTAATTGGTTCCGTTCGCTTACCTGGCCAAGCATAATTGGTGTCTAAGGCAAGCAACGGGGGGACTCCCACCGACCTTACACTTACCTGGCTAGTTGATTGGCTAATCCTACACTTGGAGGGCTTGAAGGTGACCTTGGCAGTTAGGAGCTGTCTAGATCTAGGATAACCCTTAGTCAGGATTGATTGACCAACTTGATTGCTAACCAACATTAAATCTAATTAAACCTAATTCTTCTCTTTCTTCTTAGTTCTAGGACTCCTTAGGACCTCTTCTTTAGAACTCTTTTTCTTTCTTCTCTCTAAAAAATAAAATAAAATAAAATTAAATTAAACTAACTAAAAAAAATATTAAAAATAATAATTAAATTAAATTAAATTAAAATTAAAAATTAATAAATAAAAAAAAAAAATTTTAATATAATAAAATAATAATAATAATAAAAAAAATATTAAAAATTTTTTTTTTTAAACCATACATTAGGGTTACACTAATACATGCATGGTAGGAAATCGCTTTTTCTGATTTAGTTGAACTTAATTGAATGGTTGATTCACATTAAACATAATAATCAAATGGCTAATATGAAATCTAATAGTCCAAAAATTAGATAAAGTTGACCTTCTTGATCAGAAAATAGATCAACTCCTAACCCTAGGTCAACAATCTTCTAATTATCAGGAGAGTTATTCAATCTGTGCTAGTCCAACCCATCATGTAAGTGAATATCCTATGACTGCACAGTTTTCCATATTTTATCCAAGAACAAGTTCAAGCTACTCAAGGATACTCCAAATTGATTAATGACCCATTTTTATTTTCAAATTCATATAATTCAGATTGGAGTAACTTTAATTTTTCTTGGACATCCCAACAGACTCAGGCTCAGACCCAAATTTCACTTGAGCAAAATTATCAAAATTATGCCTATAATAATGGTCAGCCTAGTCAGTTTAACCAGCCATCATATTATAATCAGCCTTCATACCCACCTCCTCAACAGACCAATCTAGCTGATGATAGATTTAACCAACTTCAACAATTAATTCTAACTCAACAGCAATCTATCGTCAGACTAGAAGCTCAAATAGGATAATTAGTTGAGTCTAACATGAGGAGAGAACTAGATCAACTACCGAACCTACCAATTTCAAATAACCCACCTAATGACCACCAACCACCTGGATTAAATTATCAATCTAATGTTTCATCTAAGAATCTTCAATCTAAGAATCTTCAATTTGAGAATACCAAAGTAATTCCTGAACTTAAAAGCTATAGGATTCTTATGGACCCATACCAAGACCAGGTGAGAGAGGCTAGTACTGATGCTAGCCAAAATGAAAAATTTAGAGGAACTGGTTAGTACTGAGACTAACCACATAGAAGAACCCAAGCCAGGAATTAGTACTGATGCTAGTTCCAGTTTAAATGAGATAGAAATAAGGGAAAAGAGAATAGATGATTTACCCGAGACTTATAAACCTAATGTCCTATTCCCTTCAACCCTAGAAGCTGGTTCTTCTTATAAAAATCAAAAGGCATGTAATGAAATATCAATGGAGTTGTTTAAGCAGGATCACATTAATTTACCTCCAGAATTAAAACCGCCTTTAGTCACCATTCCAGCACCCATTGAATCAAACTTAACTCCTAAAACTCCATTCATGAGCATTTTAGAAGAAACAAATAGGAGTAAATTCTTAATAAACATGGGTCTGAGAATGGAATCATAAAATTATATCCCAAAAATTAACAGTGAATATATCAATAATGGGATTAAAAATCAACTTTCTGAGATTGGCAATCCAAAACCATTGGAATTTGTCAATCCAATATTCGACACAGGATAGTGAGCTACATTGTGTCTGGCTGAAGACGGTAAACTTAGCGCTTGTTGGGAGGCAACCCAATATTTAGTTTTTATCTAATTTATCTTATTTTCTTTTTAGGATAATTTGAATAAGTTGGAGGGAGAGCTCAAATTTGTAAAGGCATGTGCTGGACCAAAAAAATAAATAAATATAAATAAATAAATAAATAATATATATATAATATATATATATACTGAGTTAGGTGTATTCTTCCATTTTTTTTATTACATCCTTTATTTTTTTCTTCTCCATTGAGGACAATGTCGATTAAGTTGGGGGGAGAGAAAAATAAAAATTTTTTTAAAATTTTAAGTCCTCGAAAAAGTTAGTATTTAGTATTTAGATACTTGATTATGCTTAAGAATCGAATTAAACTAAGCATTTTTAAAAGAAAATTGATACACAGATTAGAGAATCTATGAGATATTGAGGAATCAAGTATTAAGAAAATTCAATAAAGAGTTAAGTCCAGAACATAAAAAATTTTTTTCTTGGAGCATTTCTAATTATTTCTACTAGCATCAAAGAAAAGTCTACTTTTTATAGGCTTGTGTAGGGTAACTATACGTTTCTTCATATAAAAATTTATTTTAATAAAATAGTTTCCAAGTACTTCTCACTGAGTAACCGGGCCTCTTTGCCTAAGCAAGCATTGAGTTTCGCATCAAAAGGTGGGAAGGGCAAAGAAGCTCGTTGTAAAGCTAGTCTTAACTCGTAGCCTATTTGATTCGAGCTAGTAAGCCCGAGGGGTATTCTATACCTAGTGCCCTAAAGCCAACTGGTTTGGGAGTCATTGGCCCAAGACTCGCTACATGGATCAAATAGAAAGCTTAAGGAGTTAAGACACTCAATAGTGGTACAACGTTAAAAAAAAAAAAAAAAAAAAAAAAAAGAAACATTGGTTTCCCACCAAGTAACCGGGTCCCGTTGCCTAAGTAAGCAATGATATTCGCATCAAAAAGTGGGCAATGTGAAAATAAAAATTAATAAATGAAGGATGGAAGTAGCAATACACCTGCCTATATGAAAGTTTAGACAAATCAGAGATAAAAGTGGAATAATTTAGAAAAAGTTCTGAAAAATTTAATGTTCTTTACTTAATTTTTCTATTGATAAGTATTAATACCCCAATGATATATCTCATTTAAGCTCTACTGAATATCAATGGCCATTTTGAAAATTGCTTAGGTAAAATTCGAAACTCTAAAGTTAAAAGGTATTTAAAACTAAATTCTTTCTTTACTCGAGGACGAGCAAAGCTTAAGTTGGGGGGTGTGATAAGTATCATAAATTCATCAATAAAAGTATTAATTTATTAATTAATTTATATTAATTTTTAAGAATTAATAATCAATTTATATATAATTTTTAAAAAATTCATATTTTTATTAATTAAAAAATTAATTAAAAAATAATAAAAAATAATAAAAATTAAAAAATAAAATTTTATTATCAATAGAAAGAGCTCATTTTTTTGATCACAACGAAATAAATTTCAAGTAAAACGGAGCTAAAATGGAAAAGATATGAATTTTTAAAAATATAAAATAAATAAAAATTAAATAAAAAAAGAAAACGGCTCAGCCGGCTCCGCAAGCCGAGCCACCAAGCCAAGCCGAGCCACCAAGCCAAGCCAAGCCATCAAGCCGACTCAGCCGTTGAAGCCATCAGCCGGTCCACGATCTAGGCGTGGACCGCCAGCTCAGCAAATTCCGGCGAATCAGAGATTGCCACGTGGTGGACCTAGACCCCTTAAGGGTCTACAGAAATTTATCGCGGCTCACAAGGGTAATTTAGTCTTTTTGTCCGACAACAGCGGCGCTGATTGGTTGCGGTGTGCGGTGCGGCCGGTCCACGCGGTCCATGGGAACAGTTATTGCGCGATCGGACGGATGTGGTTGTTTGCGGTCAGGATCGGACGGCTGTGGTTGCTTCCGAATTTTATTCAGATACAAACATCACGCGGATCACCATCGGACGGCAGCGCTCGATCCAGGCGATGATCCGACGGTCCAGAATGCTGCCGGCGGTGATCAAGACTCCCGAAGCGCGATTTGCGGCCAGATTTCCTCGATCAAGCGCGATCCAACGGCCAGAATTTAATCCGACCCGATCTGAGCTTATCTGCATTCCGATTTTGATGATTTTTGGACCGTTGGATTCCTATTGAATGGCTGGATTTTATCAGATTTATCAGAGTCATATCAGAGCTATTTTGATTCAAATTTTATCCAAATTTCTTTGTATTTTTATGATTACAAAGGCTATTAGTCCCATATTGCCTTTAGAAAAAATATCCAGCCCTCCTAGCTCTATAAAAAGGACCCCAGGCCATCAGAAAATTGAATATCTCCGATCAAGGTGAAGCTTTGGTACAGGGCGAAGCCAGGCTATGGGTTAAAGGCTGCTTCGAAGCAACGGGTGCCGAGAAGAAGAGCCGAGCTTCTACACCATCTTTCTGCCAATGCCGATCCAAGATCAGAGATCAGGCTATTTTATTTTATTTCTTTTCTTTTTAAATTTTATGTATTTAAATTCTAAAATTTTAATTAATAAAAATTTTATTTTTGCATTTTAATTTCTTGCTTTTTATTTTTATTGCAATTTAATTTCTGCACTTTAAATTATTGCTTTGCAAGTAGATGCTAAGATCTAACTAGTAGATCTTAGTACCAAGTTTAAATTCCTGCATCCTTTTAATTTTTGCTTTTTAATTTTCCGACTTCACTTTTGATTTCCAAAAAAATCTTTTTCTTCTTTTTCTTTTCAAAAAATCAAAGATTTCAAATCTAAAAACACTACCTTCCCTGTGGATTCGACCCGACTCACTACTATCTACGCATTTTTTCAATGATTTTAAGAAGTCGGATTAAACTGATAAACACGGTGTCTTAACGACAACATCGCGTTCCTATCAGTCCACAAGTTTCCTACTTGAGCAGTTAGAAAAGTTAAAAATCTATCTTTTCGGCCCAAAATTGAGGGTTTTTGATGGTCAGCTTTCTTTGTTAATCTAAAATCTATCTCCTAGAGGTTGAAGCTCGGAAGAGATCTTACCTCCATCTAAAGGTTGAAGGAGATCTTGTCTCCTATTGAGGTTGAAGCTCGGGGGAGATCTTATCTCCATCCGAGGTTGAAGAAAATCTTATCTATTGTTGAGGTTAAAGCTCGAGGGAGATCTTATCTTCAGCCAAGGTTGAAGGAGATCTTATCTCCTATTGAGGTTGAAGCTTGAGGAAGATTTTATCTCCAGCCAAGGTTGAAGGAGATCTTGTTTATTTTAGACGAGATGAGGGGAGAGGCCCTGACAATGGCCCTTATGTGCCCCTACAGCCCATTAGGAACAGGAGGAGAACCTTGTCCTAATGTGAGCAAAGTCGAAAGTCTCGTTCATTTTAGACGAGATGAGGGGAGAAGGCCTGACAACAGCCCTTATGTCTCCCTATAGCTCGTTAGGAACAGGAGGAGAACCTCATCTTAATATAAGCAAAGTCCAAGGCCTTGTTCATTTTAGACGAGATGAGGGGAGAGGCCCTGACAATGGCACTAATGTGCCCCTACAGTCCATTAGGAACAGGAGGAGAACCTCATCCTAACGTGAGTAAAGTCAAAGGCCTCATTTATTTTAGATGAGATGAGGGGAGAGGCCTTGACGATGGTCCTAATGTGCCCCTACAGCGTATTAAAAATAGGAGGAAAATCTTGTCCTAATGTGAGCAAAGTCAAAGGCCTTGTTCATTTTAGATGAGGTGAGAAGAGAGGCCCGACAATGGCCCTAATATGCCCCTACAGTCTGTTAGGAATGGGAGAAGAACCTCGTCCTAATATGAGCAAAAGTCAGAACTTCGTAGGCCAAAGATGTGGAGAAGCAAGAAGCTCAATGGAGAATCCTAACACATGTTTTCTCATGACAACCTGACTACGTCAAATGTGAAAGATAGAACCTTATCCTGATTTGCAAGAGAGGTCCTAGTTCGATGTCCACAATAAGCCCGACGTCCACAATGAGCTCGGCATCTGCAACAAGCAACAAGCACGGGAACCCAGGACCGGACTTCGACCGTCGCCTTTTTAACTTCAAATTTTGAACCCAAGATTGAAACTCTCCCTCGAGCTTCAACCTCCATAGAAGATAAGATCTCCTTTAACCTCGATTGGAGATAAGATCTCCTCTGAGCTTCAACCTCCATAGGAGATAAGATCTCCTTCAACCTCAATCGGAGATAAGATCTCCCCCGAGCTTCAACCTCCACAGAAGATAAGATCTCCTTCAACCTTGGTCGGAGATAAGATCTTCTCTGAGCTTCAACCTCCACAGAAGATAAGATCTCCTTCAACCTCGACTGGAGATATGATCTCCTCTGAGCTTCAACTTCAATAGGAGATTAGATCTCCTTCAACTTCAGTTAGAGATAAGATCTCACCTGAGCTTCAACTTCAATAGAAGATAAGATCTCCTCCAAGCTTCAACCTCAATGGGTGCAGAGCCCGAAAAAGAACTTCAGCAGTCATCTTTTATGTACTCCATTTGAATTTTGAACTCGAAACTAGGGTGACTAGTGTTGGGGATAAACCCCGCTCCCATCGAAGTTCGGTCCGATGCTTAGCCTAATGTAATTGGTAATCATGGAAGAGCTTCGATCAAAAATTTCTCCTCGAGTGATCGAGCTCGTAGATTCCTCCAGTAGTTGAGCTCCTTCCAAATTCCTCTAGTAGCCAAACTCCTTCCAGACTTCTCCTTCAGACTCCTCCAGCAGCCGAGCTCCTTACGGATTCATCCAATAGTTGAGCTCCTTTCAGATTCCTCCAGTAGCCAAACTTCTTCCAAACTTCTTCTTCAGTCAAATTTCTCTAGGAGCCAAACTTTTTCTGGACTCTTCTAGCAATCGGGCTCCTTACGGATTCCTTTAGTAGTCGAGCTCCTTTCGGACTTCTCCTTCAGTCGAATTCCTCCAAGATCCAAACTCCTTCTGGACTCCTTCAGCAGTCGAACTTCTTCCAAACTTCTCCTTTAGTCGAACATCTCCATCAGTCAGACTTCTTCTGGACCTCTCCATCAGTTGAACTCCATCCAAATTCCTCTAGTAGATTACTTTCAGATTACAACTAGCATTCCTTCCAAATGATCCCCTCTAGTTGTATTCCCTTTAGGAGTTTGAACTCCTCTGGAATTGATATATGTCAAGGCACTTCACAACCAATGCCTGCTTCCTCCGAACTTTGACTATTAAATCTCAACGAACGGGCACATCATGATAATGAACACCTCTCTTTATAATAAATTCGACGTGGCTCTGAACGGCCCACTATTGGATAGTTACAATTGTCATTATCAGTCTACTATAGGCGATCCCACTATTAGATGGTTACGGCTGTCATTATCAGTCTGCTACAGGCAACACCTCTCTCCATAATAAACTCCACATGGCCCCGAGTGGCCTACTACCAGATGGTTACGACTGTTACTATCAGTTTGTTATAGGCTCCATCTATAAAAAAAGGATCCTCCAGATATGTTTACTCTAAGCTTTCTTATCCTTCCCAAAACTTTGCTGAATTCTTTTCTGAGCACTCCATTTTTGTTGGCCAGAAGAGCTGACTTGATCATCGGAGGATCCTGCCGGAGCTACCACCACCGACTTCAGACGAGACTTTATTTTACAGATCACTGATGGTGACTTCTTCTTCCCCAACTCTAGCTCAATCCAGTATCAACCAGATTCTACACTAACAGGATTGGTGCTAGAGAGAGAGCCCTCTATTCTAGAGGTACCTTGTTCTTAAAGGAGTGCTCAGTCGACCATGTGGATCTTCTTCTTCAAGGTTCATCTCCATCCTCTCCCTCAATCTCAAAAAATATCTCCAAAGAAGGTGACTACCTAGAGATCTACCGCTTCTATCGTTAGATCTAAGCCAGATCCATCCATTCTTGCTCCATCACCGGTGCTTCAACCTCCTCCTTCATCGACAGCCATGATAGATCTAAAATAGTTTAACCTATTGATGCAGCAGGTTCAGGGCCTCACCAAAATGGTGCAGGCCATGCAACAACCCCTGGTGATGGTTCCATCAGGAAACCCACTATTGGAATGTCAAGAACCGATCCCAAGGAGGCACACTTGGGCTAGCATTGAAGAGAAAATTAGATTTTTTGAGTTAGATTCATTCAAATTTGATTAAATCAAGAGGCATATTTCAAAAGTTTTCTCTTAGATCCAAATCAGATCTGACACTTTTCAGATCTAATTTTACAATCTGATAAAAAAAATTAAATTAAATTAAATCAAAATTATTGTTATCTTGTTTGCTGGATAATCCGATTATCCGTTGATGATCCTGCTGATTGCCTGAGGTTCTAGACCTAGCCACGCAAGTGCCTGGCCTCTACCAGTATCCACTCAAGCTAAATCTGGAGATCTTTTCCTTCTTTATCACATCTCCAAAAATTAGATCAGGATCTAATTTGGAGGATCTTCAAAACTCCTTTCAAAGATCTGCTATCGTCTCTGCAGCAGTGCTGCCTTCTTTCTTTCTCGTTAGCCTTTTTTTGCCTAGATCTCACCAAACTGAAGCCCAACTTTCCTTAGGTGTGGAGAGGAGAGAAAGGATCAGAAGATGACATGGAGGAGGAAGAGGGGCATCCTTGGGGCATGGGCTAAGAGAAACTCTCTGAAAGTTGGGCACAGACTGGGTTTATTTATAGACCCTACTGCGCCATGCAGTGCTGCATCATCTCGATCAATCATGTTGCTTCGTGCAATCAGATCTAAATCTGATTGGTGGGATGACATCACTTGATCCAATCAGATGAGAGCCCCATAAATTCATCCTTAGATGGTGCCCAAGATCGATCAAAGTCTATAGGTAAGGGTCACCTAAGTTGAATCCAAGAAGCAACCTAGAGTTCCATCTGCATGGGACTCTAGGCATCCCTATCCATGGGCGCATGCCATCCTAAGCGTGCGCCCCCTTCTTTCTAAATTCTAGTGAGGGGATAAGCCCCTATTTACTCTCCAATAAGTGCATGACACATGGGCAAATGTCCAAGGGTCAAAGGTCAACGTTTGACTAAAGTCAAAGGATAAGAATTAGTAGGCGATGGAAAAATGGTACAGGTGTTGTCTCAAATTTATCTCATAAATTAAGACAACCCTTTTCTAACCAGGACAAGCTCCTGTCAGACGAAGTAAAGGTACCTGAGTGAGCACAAATACATTTGGCTCAGTCAAAATAACTTTTCATGATAATAGAAGGAGAACGTTAGGCTCAATCATGTGCTAGCACGATTTTCTTGAACCTAATTGAATCTAATTCAAATTAATTGAACTGGGTTAGTCTAATTGATGATATCCAGATCCAAACCCTTGTTTGTGTAACCTAGTTAGGTTCAGTTCTGTATGGTAATGGGATATGTCATGATCTCCATCATCGACATCACCGAAACTTCTTTCGATGGATCAGAACTCTTCTAATTTAGACAACTAGAATGATCGATCATCTAAATCATTCTAATTGCTCCCAAAATCCACCAATGACACCTAAAGGTATATGGTGGCAACCCATCAAAACTAAAAATGAACCTCTTAGTGTAGCTACCTATTTGATTAAGTTCTTCTATCTTGAGCCCCGATCAGATTAGGACTAAGGTGAACTTGTTAAACCCTAATTCCTATCATATGATTTAATCATTTGATTCAAGTCCAATGTGAAAACCTTAATAGAAACTCTTTCTATTATTTCACTCTGCCATGGCTATGGGCTTATGGACTTGATTCTCATGATCGTTATAGGGCTGCTCCTCATCCACCGAGGTAGATAGATTCCATCTTGATGCAATCCAATTCCTACAATGAATATGCTATAGCCAACATACACCTCAGGATTTCGAATGATTAGGAGACCGAGTCATGGTGTAGTCAAACTATAACACCCTCAAGGTGAACTACTGATGCACCTCAGATCAAAGAATCAGACACACCACTATAGCTTCAGGTCAGTCATCGATGAGAAGGTAGACTTTCTTATGACTACTCGAGGTGGTCACGCCCGGTGCCCTCATTCTCTAACGAGTACCTATACTCTCACTTCGGTGTCTCTACACCATAGACTCAAGACTCATCTACTATAAAGAAGTAATTGTACACTAACCTTTCGGATCAATCACCATCCTCATGATGATCCTATGGTCAGGAACATTTTATGAGTTAATAATGAAAATTCTTATCTTAAATTTTCAACTCTTGAAAATAAGAATTATTATTACCATTAACTTAAGAGATGTATCATAGACACTAAATACACATATGTGATAGAAAATAATTTATTTTATTATTTATAGTCAAAATTATAATTTTGCCCCTAGAATGTATTATAAGTGTCAACCAATTCTGGCTTCTAGGGCACACATATCTAATAAACTCCCACTTGACTTAAAGCCAATTGGCTATAAATCTAAGTCCCATCTTCTTAAGATGGGCTTCGATCTTCTGCTGGCCTAACGACTTTGTAAGTGGATCCGTCGCATTGTCTGCGGAGTCAACTCTCTTGACCTCAACGTAATCCTTCTTGAGGTAATCATGGATGAGGTGGTATCGCCACTCGATGTGCTTGGATTTTTGGTGAGACCTCGGCTCCTTGTCAAGGGCTATGGCACCATTATTATTGCAGTATAGAGGAATGGCATCTGATGATATTACACCGATATCTACGATAAACTTCTTGTACCAGAATGCCTCCTTTGCAGCTTCTGATGCAGTGATGTATTCTGCTTCCATGGTGGAATCTGCTATCACTGTCTGCTTGAAACTTTTCTAACGATAGCTCCACCATTGCACAAAAATAGACTTTCGAATGTTGACTTTCGATCATCTACATCGGACATAAAATCCGAGTTTGTATACCCCTAGACTTGGAGTTCTCCATTACCAAAGATCGGCAATATATCCTTAGTTTTTCTCAAGTACTTAAGGATACATTTCACTAAAGTCCAGTGTTCTTCACCTGGATTTGACTAATATCTGCTCGTGACATTCACAGCATGGGCTATATCAGGTCATGTACATAACATGGCATACATGAGACTCCCTATTGCTAAAGCATAAGGGATCTTGCTCATGCGTTCTATTTCCTCAGGTGTGCTAGGGCACATTTTCTTGGAAAGATGAATACCATGTCTGAAGGATACCAAACCCCTCTTAGATTTTTCCATGCTAAACCTCTTTAGCACCTCTTCTATGTACATCTTCTGTGAAAGGTCCTAGCATCCTTTTCGGTCGATTTCTATAGATTCTTAATTTCTAGAATAGAAGGATGCTTCTTCTAGGTCTTTCATGAAGAATGTTTTAGGATAACCACATTTTAACTGTAGTCAACATTTGAGAATATCTATTCTCAATAAGGAGGATGTCATCCAATACAATATGAGGGAAGACAACAGCGCCTCCCACTGACCTTTTTGAAGACCACATGGCTCCTCCTCATTATGTATGATGAAACCAAATAATTTGATCACATCATAAAATGAGTATCCGCCAGCCCAAGATGCTTGGCTTAAGTCCATATAGCCGACCTTTTGCGCTTACATATCTTTAATGTGACATCCAGTCACCCACATGTAAAACTACGCGACTGTTCAATATAGATATCTTCTAAAGAATAACCAACATTTAAAAATGCCATTTTCATGTTCATTGCCCATACTATCTCCCATAAATCAAAATAGCAACGCAACAACACAATGCACAATGTGCGAATGAATTGTTAGGCGTAGGCTACTGACGATAAAAGGTATCCTAATACGTCACTGATAGCCTTCACACTGACTTATAACTTTTGCCCCACCTATCATAGCTTTGAATGCACTCATCCACCATTCCCTCACTTCTACACCAATCCTTTTCTCTGATAGAATCATATTTTACATCCAATTAGGTACTATACCTTCTAGTCGATCTACCAACATCCAGACTTGCCTGTTGAGGCATTCGAGTCAATTCTGACTCATCTGCCTCTAACCATTTCTTGATGAGCTCGATTACTCGATATCAAACCTTGTTATAAGTTTTGGATCATCACCATGGAACCCATTACCTACTGAGGAATTAATCTTTACCTCTTACTTTTTTTGAAATAGTACTAATACCTTCTTCGAGGGAGGTTATTGAAAAACTCTGTTCTACCGAAACTAATGAGGTGGAGAGGTATACGTTGAACATGGATTGGCTTAACCTGATTAGTTCTATTGGTACCCTTAAGCTCGTTGCTCCTTAGTGAGACTCTTTCTCACTCAGAGCTTAATCCTACATTTCCCAATGCCACTCATCATTGAATAAACATTCATATATTTCAACAAAAACAGATGGCATGTTGACTCACCAATCAACATTTATATCTCTGGGAAATAGAAATAATATCTCTAATGACTTTTTAGGATATCCTATGAATCGAGCTCTGAAAGGACCTAAAGTCTAACTTGATCCACTTGTATCTTTGACATGAGTCGGACAAACCCAAATTCTGCAGATGACTCAGACTTGATTCTTAGCATTGCCATATCTCATACGGTATGGTAGAAACGATTTAGAGAACCCTATTCAGTAAGTAGTACTGCAGTAACAAACAGTATTCCCAAAGAAAATAGGAAGTTGTGAAGCTCATCACTGGATCGAACCATATCTAATAGGATCCGATTTCTCCATTCTGAAATCCGTTTGAGTTGAGGTATTCCGTGAGCCATTGAGAGACATTGATTTTCCTTGAAGATAGTCAGAATTGGGTTCGTAGGTATTCACCTTTTCGATTTGATCGAAGAACCTTAATGGATTTTTCAGTTTTGCTTTTTCTACTTCATGTCTGAATCTTTGAACTTTTTCAAAGGCTTCAGACTGTGTCTCATAAGATACACATACCCAATCTAGATAAATGATCAGTAAAGATGTATGAAGTAGGCAAACGTTGCCTCTAGCGCGTACAATACATGGGACCACATCATATGTACTTATGGGCAAGAAGATCTTTGGCCTTTCCCCATGTCCTACAAAGAGAGTTTAGTATTTTGCCGTGAAGACAAGATCATAAATTTGGATATAATCAAAAGTCAACGGACTCAATAGTCCAGTTTTCTCCAAATTTGTAATCCTATCTTCTGCTATAATGACCTATCTTAGGTGCCTAGATATCTATCATTGGACTATCCCTAGGTCGTTTCATGTATTCATATTTTGCTCAATATTAAAAATAAGTACATCAACCTATGTAACTAATAAAATCATATTAATAAGAAACCACTTGCAATTTTTATTTCTTTCATAAAGAATGTTACAAATAGTCCTTAAGAAAACTAATTACATAGCCTGTCTAAGCAAGGTAAGAAAATAGAAATCAAATTTTGCTTGCTGCAGGCACATATAACAACGTCTTTTAATACTAAGTCTAAACCAATGGTAGTCGAAGGGGTATGTTTCCACAGCCATGATAAGCAACTTCTGCTCTATTTTTGATGCACAGGATCATCTCCCCTATCCCTCAAGCCTCCTGCTATCCTTAAGACCCTGAATAGAAGTGCACAAGTGAGCACTAGAACCAGAGTCAAGCACCCAACTGGATGCAGAAGAAACCATATGGTTAGACTTAATAACGAGCATACCTCCAGATGGACCTGCCTCCTTCTATTCTTTAGGATGGCCAGTATGTAGAGCAGTTTTCGCTTCAAGTGCGTCTTATGCATGCAATGGAAATACTTTCCTTTGTCGGTGGCCTTCTTCAGCTCTGTCTTTTTCTTCTTTCCTCCTTCCACCTTTTGCTTTTTCGTAGACTTCTTCCTCTTTCCAAAAGACTTTTTTTTGGAAGAAGTCCGTTCCATAGCAAGCATTGAGCCTTTAGAACCTTTCATGGAAAGCTCAGTGGTAACCAGCATATTCATAAGTTCGACCAAAAAATTTTAAAGTTTATGCATATGGTAGTTCATGATGAACTGCCCATACGCATCAGTCAAGGATTGCAGAATTATATCATTCTACAGATCCAAGTCCAATCTCACTCCGAGATTCTCAAGCTCTTCCAAGTCCTTGATCATCATCAGACAATGATCTTAATCTGACTGCCCATCACGCATCTTAGCCTTGAAAAGTCATTTAGTGACTTGATACTTGGCTTCGCGACTTTATTCACCAAACATCTCCTATAGGTGAGCCAACATTTGGTGAGCAATCTTGATATCTTCCTATTGGTGCTGAAGTTCATTAGACATCGAGCCCAACATGTAGTATCTGACCTTGTTATCTTAATATATGTGCCCTAGAAGCCAGAATTGGCTGACACTTGTAATACACTTCTAGGGGCAAAATTATAATTTTGACTAAATCAATAAAATGGGTTATTTTCTATCACATATGTGTATTTAGTGTCTGTGATACATCCTTTGAGTTAATGGTAATGATAATTCATATTTTCAAGAGTTGAAAATTTAAGACATGAATAATCATTATTAACTCATAAAATGCTCCCGACCATAGGATCATCACGAGGATGGTGATTGATCCGAAGGTTGGTGTACAATCGCTTCTCTTTAGTAGATGAGTCTTGAGTCTACGGTGTGGAGACACCGAGCGAGAGTACAGGTACTCGTTAGAGAACGAGGGCACTGAGCGTGACCACCTCGAGTAGTCATTAGGAAGTCTACCTTCTCGTCAATGACTGACTCGATGCTGCAGTAGGTGTGTCTGGTTCTTTGACCTGAGGTGCATCGGCAGTTCACCTTGAGGGTGTTATAGTTTGACTACACCATTACTCGGTCTCCTAGCCATATGGAAATCCTGAGGTGTATGTTGGCTATAGCATGTTCATTGTAGGAACTGGATTGCATCAAGATGGAATCTATCTACCTCGGTGGTAGAGGAGCAGCCCTATGATGATCATGAGAATCAAGTCCAGAAGTCCATGGCCATGGCAGAGTGAAATAATAGAAAGAGTTTCTATTTAGATTTTCACATTGGACTTGAATCGAATGATTACATCATATGACAGAGACTAGGGTTTGACGAGTTCACCTTAACCCTAATCTGATCGGGGCTCAAGATAGAAGAACTTAATCACACAGGTAGCTGCACCAAGAGGTTCGCATTCAGCTCTGATGGGTTGCCACCATATACTGCTAGGTGTCACTGGTGGATTTTGGGAGCAATTAGAATGATTTAGATGATCGATCATTCTAGCTGTTCGAATCAGAAGAGTTCTGATCCATCGAAAGGAGTTTCGATGATGTCGATGATAGAGATCATGACATATCCCATTACCATACAGAACTGAACCTAACTGGGTCACACAAACAAGGGTTTGAATCTGGTGATCATCAATTGAACTGATCTAGTTCAATTGATCTGAATGAGATTCAATTAGGTTCAAGGAAATCGTGCTAGCACTCGATTGAACCTAACGTTCTTCTTTTACTATCATAAATAAGTTGTCCTGTCTGAGCCAAAGGAGTTTGTGCTCAATCAGAGGCCTTCATAATCTGACTGGAGGTTGTCCAAGTCAGAAAAGGTTGTCTTATTTTGTAAGACAATTACCTGCCATTTTTGGTCACCTGCCATTTCTTGTCCTTTGACTTTGGTCAAAAGTCTAACCTTTGACTGGTCAAATGTTGACCATTGACACTTTCACTTCTATCCATGTGTCATGCACCTATTGAAGAGCTGATGGGGGCTTGTCCCCTTACCAGAACCTGGCAAGGAGGAGGGTGCACGCCACCCTTGGGGTGTGCCCAAGCTGGAGGTGCCTAGGAGTCCTTATTGGACAGGGAGTCTATCTCCTTTTTGGATTTCAATTAGAGTTCTCCTAAGAACCAACTTTGACTGGTCTTAGGCATGCCCTCTAAGGAGGAATCCAGGGACTCTATTTCCATCAATCAGATTTAGATCTGATTTTATAAAGAGTTGTGATTGGTTGGAAAGAAGAGGAGTTGGATCACGCATAGTCTATAAATAAGACCCTGCGCCCAACTCAAGGAGTATCTTAAAATTCCCACGCCCCAAGGTTGCCTCTCTCCTCCTCCATGCCAAGTATATCTTCTCCCTCTCCTCTCGATGCCCAAAGTGGTTTGGGATCTAGTTGGTGCAATCCAGATCAGAGAAAGGCGACAGAAAGCTAGAAGGCTGCGCTGCTGCAAAGGACAACTGCTGATCTTCAAAAGCAATTTTGAAGATCCTCCAAATCAGATTCAGATCTAATTTTTGGAGATGTGATAGAGAAGAAGAGGATCTCCAGATCCAACCTAAGTGGATACCGGTAGAGGCCAGGCACTTGCGTGGCTAGATCCAGAACCTTCCGCTGCTTACAGGATCATCAACGGTTAATAGGATTACCCACATCAAGGTAAATTAAATTTGATTTAATTTATCTAAATTTTATTTTTATTATTAAAATAATAAGAATCAAGATCTAAAATATCCTAGATCTGATTTGGATCAAAGAAAATATTTTTTGAAATATATCTCTTGATCTGATCAGATCTGAACGAACCTGGTCCGAAAAATCAGGATTTCCTTCAACTGGTATCAGAGCCAAGGTTCTAAAGTATTTAGATCTGATTTTAAATTTATTTTAATTAAAAAATAAATGATTTTAGATGTCACATGAGATGTGATCAGATCTAAAATCAGAAAAAATTAAAATTAAATGATTTGGATCTAAGATTAGAAAATATGCATGACTAGTTCTAAAATAGAATAGTTCTATAGAATAGTCTTGCATGTTTTGATTTAATTTGATTAAATCATATTTTAGATCTATTTATTTACTATTTTTTGATATTATAATTATTATAATAATATCTAAAAAATAGCAAATAAAAATTATTTAATTTTAAATATCATATGAGATATGATTGATGCATGTCTAGACTAGTTGTAGAATAGTTCTACATAATTGTCTAGATTAGAATTTATTTTGATTAGATCAATTTAAATCTAATTTTTTAGATTATTATGAGATAATTTAGATCTGAAAATATGCATGATTCGATACATGAGATGTATGCAAAATATGCCATAATTAGATCTGATTTATATATGAGATATATGATATAGATCTAAAACTGTTTTGTAGTATTGACATGTTCCTGATTAAGGCGTTCCTCTTGGCCGTCCGGTCATAAGAATGAAGAAGGGTTTAAAGGCCCTCTCCTTCCCATCCGATGGGGTGTTCTTATGACGTGTAGGGGTGCTGCGTGTTCGTCCTTAATCAGAAAATCCCAAAACTTACTTTCTGCAAAACCCTAGATCCTGAAACCCTAGGATTTATTGTGCATATTTTGTTTATGAACCCTACTTAATTAAAAATTAAGTTTATGAAATATTAATTAGGTCTAAAATTGAGAATTTTAGATCTAAGACATATTCATAATACTGGGTTCGGGCTTGGGTAGCTCAATTAGGTCTAAGCGGTTGATCAAACCGAATCAAGAGTTGGTTAGATGGGATCAACAATGCTTAAATTGACCAGCCTAATAGGATTAAGTCTGGGTCAAGATCGAGTCACGATCAAGCAAGACCTAATTAGGCTCAGAGGTTAGAGTCTGGATTGTAGGCTAACCCAATTGGTTCTGACTCAACAATTTGGTGTCTAAGGTAAGTTTGGCACATACGACCGACTGGTTTTTAATTGGAAGCTACTCGACCTGAATGCATTCTTGTACGAGTTAATGGCATATTCCTTCCACCGGTCTCACTTACCTGGCCATATCTGTTGACACAGTTCTGATCTGAGGTGGTCAATAATCCGAGCTAACCCATGCCACTAGGTTAGTCATAATTGTTATGACTATGACAAGTCTAGTTTAATGAGACCTGAATCAATTCTCCCTAAGAAAAGATTAAGTCTGAGGTCTTCCACCATTGTAGATGTGCGGGCCCTTCCCGGGGTTGATTGTTCTCGGCTGGATACAGTGGCTCAGTTGCACCGGAAGATGCAACCATGTCTATTAGGCATTGGATGCTATGGGCTGGAGGATGAGTTGGGCTCAATATTTTGGATACGGTGAGAGACTCAATTAGGAATCCAGTCTATGCAAATGGTGGGTCTGACTTAACTAAGGAGTGGATCAATATTTCGGATACGGTGAGATTCATGAATTAGAGACCAAGTTTGGGTGCACCATGATTAGAGAATCATTGAACAAGAGTTGTTCACTCATTGGCTAACCCATCACCAATAACTGTTAGGTGAGGTGATGAGTCAGTTGGTGAGACCGCACCACCCACTAGAAATCATTAATCATGGAGATTTTCGCATCTCTACAGAGGGAGTGTAGGGATCCGAGAAAATAGTGGGAGCTAATTTGTTTAAAAATAAAATCCTAAACAAATTGGTCAAGTCAAAATTACAGTATCTAACTAGAATCTTTGACTCTCTACAGGAAAATGTCTGCGTCCAACCCATTGGCACGTATCCTAGACACACATAGACTGACTGGACCCAATTATAAAGATTGGCTCAGGAACTACAAAATTATTTTGGGTTTCGAGAAGTTAACCCATGTTTTGGACCAGGACCCTCCCACCTTACCAGCCCGTCCATCCACTGAACAGAGAGCGTCTCTGGAAAAATGGATTGACGAAGATAATAAGGCCAGATATTACATGTTGGGCTCGATGTCTGATGAGCTCCAGCGCCAACATGAAGATATCGGGACTGCTCGCCAAATGTTGGCTCACCTATAGGAGATGTTTGGTGAACAGAGTCGCGCAGCCAAATATCAAGTCACGAAATGACTTTTTAAGGCTAAGATGCGTGATGGGCAGTCAGTCCAAGATCACTGTCTGACAATGATCAAGGACATGGAAGAGCTTGAGAAGCTCGGTGTGAAGTTAGACTTGGATCTGCAGAACGATATTATTCTGCAATCCTTGACTGATGCATATGGGCAATTCATCATGAATTACCACATGCATAAACTTCAAAATTCCTTGGCCGAATTAATGAATATGCTGGTTACCGCTGAGCTTTCTATGAAAGGTTCTAAAGGCTCAGTTCTTGCTATGGAACGGACTTCTTCCAAAAGAAAGTCTTATGGAAAGAAAAAAAAGTCTGTGAAAAAAGCAGAAGATGGAAGGAGGAAACAAAAAGAAGGCAAAGCCAAAGAAGAAGGCCGCTGTCAAAGGAAAGTGTTTCCATTGCAAGCGACGGCCATTGGAAGCGGAACTGCCCTACTTACCTGGCCACCCTGAAGAACAAGAAGGAAGGTCCTTCTGGAGGTATGCTCGTTATTGAGTCTAACCTTACGGTTTCTTCTGCATCCAGTTGGGTGCTTGACTCTGGTTCTAGTGCTCATCTGTGCACTTCCATGCAGGATCTTGAGGATAGCAGGAGGCTGAGGGATGGAGACATGATCCTATGCATCGGTAATGGAGCAAGAGTTGCTGCAGTGGCGGTGGGAACATACCCTCTTCGATTACCATCTGGTTTAGACTTAGTTTTGAAAGACTGTTATTATGTGCCTGCAGCTAGCAGGAATTTGATTTCTGTTTCATGCTTAGCACTAAGAAGGCTTATGTGATTACCTTCTTTAAGGACCATTGTAACATTCTTTATGAAAGAAATAAAATTGCAAATGGTTTTCCTTATTAATGGTCTTTATCAGCTACATATTGATGTACCTATTCTAACTATCGAGCAAAACGTGAATGCCAAACGACCTAGGGATAGTCCAAACGACAGATATCTATGGCACCTGAGATTAGGTCATATAGCAGAAGATAGGATCAACAAATTGGAGAAAAATGGGCTATTGAGTCCATTGACTTTCGAGTCATATCCAACTTGTGAATCTTGTCTTCAAGGCAAAATGACTAAACTCCCTTTTGTTGGACATGGGGAGAGGGCCACAGATCTCCTTGCCCTAGTACATACTGATGTGTGCGGCCCATTTGATGTGCCGGCTAGAGGCAATTTTGTCTACTTCATTACCTTTACCGATGATCTGTCTAGGTATGGGTATGTGTATCTTATGAGACACAAGTCTGAAGCTTTTGAAAAGTTCAAAGAATTCAGACATGAAGTAGAAAAACAAACTGAAAAACCCATTAAGGTTCTTCGATCAGATCGAGGAGGTGAATACCTTAGCCGAAAATTCCTAGACTATCTCAAGGAAAATGGCATAGTCTCTCAATGGACTCCACCAGGAACACCTCAACTCAACGGGGTTTCAGAACGGAGAAATCGGACTCTATTGGATATGGTTCGATCCATGATGAGCTTCACAGACCTCCCTGATTTTCTTTGGGGACATTCATTATTAACTTCAATTTATCTACTGAATAGGGTTCCCTCTAAAACCGTTCCTACCACACCGTATGAGATATGGCACGGTAAGAAACCAAGTCTGAGTCATCTCAGAATTTGGGGTTGTCCGGCTCATGTCAAAAGACAACAAGCGGACAAGTTAGAGTTTAGGTCCTTCAGAGCTCGATTCATAGGATATCCTAAAGAGTCATTAGGATACTATTTCTACATTCCAGAAGACCACAATGTGATTGTGAGTCGACATGCCATATTTTCTTGAAAAATAGTTTATTCAAGATAGCGGCATTGGAAAGCAGATTAAGCTTGATGAGAAAGTCTCACAAGTACAAACGAGCTAAGGACCAAGTTGGAACCAAATCAGGTTGAGCCAATAAGAACACTACCTCCTCCACCTCGTAGATCGGAAAGAGTTTTCCATCCCCCTGAAAGATACTTAGGTATTATTTCAGAGGAAGTAGAGAAAATATTCCTCGTAGGTAATGGTGCTCATGGTGATGATCCCAAAACCTACAACGAGGCGATATCAGATATCGACTCCGAGAAATGGCTAGAGGCAATGCAGTCAGAAATTGACTCGATGCACTCAAACCAAGTCTGGACCTTGGTAGATCCACCAGAAGGTATAGTACCTATTGGGTGTAAATGGATCTTCAAGAGAAAGATTGGTGCAGATGGGAATGTGGAGACATTCAAGGCTAGACTAGGTGGCAAAAGGTTATAGTCAACGCGAAGGCATTGACTATCAGGATACCTTTTCCCAGTAGCTATGCTAAAATCCATCCGCACATTGCTTGCTGTTGCAGCCTATTTCGATTATGAAATATGGCAAATGGACGTGAAAACGGCATTCCTTGAAATGGATATCTTGAGGAAGATATCTATATGGAACAGCCGCTAGGTTTCACATCCAGTGATACTGATCACAAGGTTTGCAAGCTGCAAAGGTCCATATATGGACTTAAGCAAGCATCTCGGAGCTGGAACACTCGTTTCAATGATGTGATCAAAAAGTTTGGTTTCATCAAAAATGAAGAGGAACCATGTGTTTTCAAAAAGGGTCAGTGGGAGCGCTGTTGTCTTCCTCGTATTGTACGTGGATGACATCCTCCTTATTGGGAATGATATTCCCATGTTGACATCAGTCAAGATGTGGTTGTCCAAGGAATTCTCCATGAAAGACCTAGGTGAAGCATCCTTTATTCTAGGAATTAAGGTCTATAGGGATAGACCGAATAGGATGCTAGGACTTTCACAGAAGATGTACATAGAGAAAGTACTAAAGAGGTTTAGTATGGAAAACTCTAAGAGGGGATTAATACCCTTCAGACATGGTATTCATCTTTCCAAGAAGATGTGCCCTAGCACACCTGAGGAAATAGAACGCATGAGCAAGATCCCTTATGCTTCTGCAATAGGGAGCCTCATGTATGCCATGCTATGTACACGACCTGATATAGCCCATGCTGTGAGTGTCACAAGCAGATATCAGTCAAATCCAGGTGAAGAACACTGGACTTCTGTGAAATGTATCCTTAAGTACTTGAGAAGAACTAAGGATATGATGTTGGTCTTTGGTAACGGAGAACTCCAAGTCCAGGGATACACAGACTCGGACTTTCATGTCCGATATAGATGATCGAAAGTCGACATCTGGAAGTCTGTTTGTGTGCAATGGTGGTGCTGTCAGCTGGAAGAGTTCCAAGCAAACTGTGATAGCAGATTCCACCATGGAAGCAGAATATATCGCTGCATCAGAGGCTGCGAAAGGAAGCATTCTGGTACAAGAAGTTTGCTGCAGAAATTGGAGTAATGCCATCAGATGCCATTCCTCTATACTGCGACAACAATGGCGCCATAGCCCTTGCTAAGGAGCCGAGGTCTCACCAAAAATCCAAGCACATTGAGCGGCGATACCACTCATCCGATTACCTCGAGAAGGGTTACGTCGAGGTCAAGAGAGTCGAACTCCACAGATAATGTGGCAGACCCACTTACAAAGCCGTTGGGCCAGCAGAAGATCGAAGCCCACCTTGAGAAGATGGGACTTAGACTTGTAGCCAATTGGCTTTAGGACAAGTGGGAGATTGTTAGATATATGTGCCCTAGAAGCCAGAATTGGCTGACACTTGTAATACACTTCTAGGGGCAAAATTATAATTTTGACTAAAATCAATAAAATGGGTTATTTTCTATCACATATGTGTATTTAGTGTCTGTGATACATCCTTTGAGTTAATGGTAATGATAATTCATATTTTCAAGAGTTGAAAATTTAAGACATGAATAATCATTATTAACTCATAAAATGCTCCCGACCATAGGATCATCACGAGGATGGTGATTGATCCGGAAGGTTGGTGTACAATCGCTTCTCTTTAGTAGATGAGTCTTGAGTCTATGGTGTGGAGACACCGGAGCGAGAGTACAGGTACTCGTTAGAGAACGAGGGCACTGAGCGTGACCACCTCGAGTAGTCATTAGGAAGTCTACCTTCTCGTCAATGACTGACTCGATGCTGCAGTAGTGTGTCTGGTTCTTTGACCTGAGATGCATCGGCAGTTCACCTTGAGGGTGTTATAGTTTGACTACACCATTACTCGGTCTCCTAGCCATATGGAACCCTGAGGTGTATGTTGTTGGCTATAGCATGTTCATTGTAGGAACTGGATAGCATCAAGATGGAATCTATCTACCTCGGTGGTAGAGGAGTAGCCCTATGATGATCATGAGAATCAAGTCCAGAAGCCCATGGCCATGGCAGAGTGAAATAATAGAAAGAGTTTCTATTTAGATTTTCACATTGGACTCGAATCGAATGATTACATCATATGACAGAGACTAGGGTTTGACGAGTTCACCTTAACCCTAATCTGATCGGGGCTCAAGATAGAAGAACTTAATCACACAGGTAGCTGCACCAAGAGGTTCGCATTCAGCTCTGATGGGTTGCCACCATATACTGCTAGGTGTCACTGGTGGATTTTGGGAGCAATTAGAATGATTTAGATGATCGATCATTCTAGCTGTTCGAATCAGAAGAGTTCTGATCCATCGAAAGGAGTTTCGATGATGTCGATGATAGAGATCATGACATATCCCATTACCATACAGAACTGAACCTAACTGGGTCACACAAACAAGGGTTTGAATCTGGTGATCATCAATTGAACTGATCTAGTTCAATTGATCTGAATGAGATTCAATTAGGTTCAAGAAAATCGTGCTAGCACTCGATTGAACCTAACGTTCTTCTTTTTACTATCATAAATAAGTTGTCCTGACTGAGCCAAAGGAGTTTGTGCTCAATCAGAGGCCTTCATATGGTCTGACTGGAGGTTGTCCAAGTCAGAAAAGGTTGTCTTATTTTGTAAGACATTACCTGCCATTTTTGGTCACCTGCCATTTCTTGTTCTTTGACTTTGGTCAAAAGTCTACCTTTGACTGGTCAAATATTGACCATTGACACTTTGACTTTTGACCACATGTCATGCACCTATTGGAGAGCTGGTGGGGGCTTGTCCCCCTGCCAGAACCTGGCAAGGAGGAAGGGCGCACGCCACCCTTGGCGTGTGCCCAAGTGGAGGCGCCCTAGGAGTCCTTGTTGGACAGGGACTCCATCTCCTTTTTGGATTCCAATTAGAGTTCTCCTAAGAACCAACTTTGACTGGTCTTAGGCGCCCTCTAAGGAGGAATCCAAGGGACTCTATTTCCACCAATCAGATTTAGATCTGATTTCACAAAGGGTTGTGATTGGTTGGGAAGAAGAGGAGTTGGATCACGCATAGTCTATAAATAAGACCCTACGCCCAACTCAAGGAGTATCTGAAAATTCCCACACCCCAAGGCTGCCTCTCTCCTCCTCCTCCACGCCAAGTCCATCTTCTCCCTCTCCTCTCCATTCCCAAAGTGGTTTATGATCCAGTTGGTGCAATCTAGATCAGAGAAAGGCGATCAAAAGCTAAGAAGGCTGCGCTGCTGCAAAGGACAACTGTTGATCTTTGAAAGCTATTTTGAAGATCCTCCAAATCAGATTCAGATCTGATTTTTGGAGACGTGATAGAGAAGAAGAGGATCTTCAGATCTAGCCTGAGTGGATACCAGTAGAGGCCAGGCACTTGCGTGGCTAAATCCAGAACCTTCCGCTGCTTATAGGATCATCAAACGGGTAATAGGATTACCCTACATCAAGGTAAATTAAATTTGATTTAATTTATCTAAATTTTATTTTTATTATTAGAATAATAAAAGTTAGATCTGAAACATTCTAGTTCTAATTTGGATCAAAGAGAAAAATTTTTGAAATATATCTCTTGATTCGATCAGATCTGAACGAATCTGGTCTGGAAAATTAGGATTTCACTTCATTATCTTCGTCTGTCCACTTATCCAGAGACGCTCTCCTTTCAGCGGTTGGACGAGCTGGTAAGATGGAAGGGTCCTGGTATAATACATGAGTTAACTTATCAAAATCCAAAATAATTTTGAAGTTTTGAAGCCAATCCTTGTAATTGGATCCGGTCAGTCTATGGGTGTCCAAGATTCGTGCTAATGGATTGAATGCAGACATTTTTCTGTAGAGAGTCAAAGTTTCTAGTTAGATATTATAATTAAGACCTAATCAATTTATTTAAAAATTTTATTTTTAAATAAATTAGCTCCCACTATTTTTTTGAATCCCTACACTCTCTCTGTAGAGATGCAAAAATCTCCACGATTAATGATTTCTAGTGGGTGGTGCGGTCCCACCAACTGACTCATCACCTCGCCTAACAGTTATTGGTGATGGGTTCGCCAATGAGTGAACAACTCTTGTTCAATGATTCTCTAATTATGGTGCACCCTAACTTGGTCTCTAATTCATGAATCTCACCATGTCCGAAATATTGATCCACTCCTTAATTAAGTCAGACCCACCATTTGCATAGATTGGACTTCTAATTGAGTCTCTCACCATATCCGAAATATTGAGCCTAATCCATCCTCCAGCCTGTAGCATCCAATGCCTAATAGACATAGTTGCATCTTTCTGGTGCAACTGAACCACTGTAACCAGTCAAGAATAATCAACCCCGGGAAGGGCCCACACATCTACAATGGTGGAAGACCGTAGACTTAATCTTTTCTCAGAGAGATTTGATTTAGGTCTCATTAAACTAGACTTGACATAGTCATGATAAGTACTATAAATTTACCTATAAAAGCATCAATTTATCAATTAATTTATGCTTATTTTTAAGAATTAATAATTAATTGATACATATTTTTAAGAAATTCATATTTTTATTAATTAAAAAATTAATTAAAAAATATTAAAAATAAAAAAATAAAATTTTAATATCAATGGAAAGAGCTTATTTTTTTAATCACAACGAAATAAGTTTCAAGCAAAATGAAGCTAAAATGGAAAAGATATGAATTTTTAAAGAAATAAAATAAAAAAAGTTAAATGAAAAATAACATATGGCTCAGCCGGCTCAAGCCGCCATGCCGCAGCAGCTAGCACGTCCAAATGCATCGAGTTAAGCCAACCAAGTCAGTGCGCCAAGCTAGCCATGCTAGCCGACTCAAGTCCAGAAGCCATCCATCGGTCTACACCACAGTGTGAACCGCCAACTCAGCAAGAATGGATGAATCAAAGCTTGCCACGTGGTGGACCTAGACCCTTAAAGGGTTTACAGAAAATCGATCATGGCTCATAGGGCATTTTGGTCTTTTCATCCATCGATAGGAGGTGCTGATTGGTTGCGGTATGCGATGTGATAGGTCCATGCGGTCCATGGGAATCGTAAATGCGCGATCGTGTGGTAGTAGTTGCTTGCGGTCAAGATCGGACGGTCAAGGTTTATTCCAACTCTGATTTGATTTCTGATTTCACCCAGATCGCCATCGGATGGTAGCGCTTGATTCCAACTTTGATCCGATGATCCAGAAAGCTCCCGACGGTGATCAGACTCTCAGGCACGTGATCAACGACCTAATTTCCTCCATCAAGCACGATCCAATGGTCAGAACTTAATTTGACTTGATCTGAGCCATTACACATCCATTTTTGGTATTTTTGGAAGCATCGGATCACCATCTGGTGGCCAAAATTAAAAGAACTCAATATAATTTGTTCAGAGACTATTTTAATCCAAATTTTACTTAGGTTTCTTCCTATTTTTATGATTAAAATGGCCCTTAGTCCCACATTGCCCAGAAGAAAATCCTCTAGCCCTCCAACATCTATTTAAGGACCCCTAGGCCTCCAAAAATCAACATCTTCGATCAAGGTAAAGCTTTGGTATAGGGTGAAGCTAGGCTCTGGGTTAATGGTTGCTTCAAGATAACTAGTGCCGAGAGAAAAAGCTGGACTTCTACACCATCTTTCCACCCATGCCGATCCAAGATTAGAAATTAGGCTATTTTATTTTATTTTATTTCATGTATTTAAATTCTAAAATTTTAATTAATAAAAATTTTATTATTACACTTTAATTCTAGTTTTTTATTTTTATTGCAATTTAATTTCTATATTTTAATTATTACTTTTTATTTTCTTGCATGTAGATGCTAAGATCTAACTAGTAGATCTTAGTACCAAGTTTATTTTTTTTTCTACATAATTTAATTTTCACTTCGCAATTCTAAATTTTTGACTTTAAATTCTATTTCCAAATCTTTTTCTTTTTCTTTTAAGAAAATCAAAGACTTCAAATCTAAAAACACTATCTTCCTTATGGATTCGATCCAACTCATTGCTATCTACATATTTTTAATTATTTTAAAAAGTTGGATTAAACTGATAAACACGGTGTCTTAACGACAACATTACATTCCTATCAAGTTTTTGGCATCATTGCCAGAAAACTATTTTTGATTTTTAATTTTAATTTTTTAATTTATTTTTAATAAATTAAAAATAATTTCGATAAATGCACCAAGTTTTTGGTGCCGTTGTCGGGGAAGGAATAGATGCTATTTTTTTCTTTGATTTCTTTAGATTTTTTTATAAATTAATTATAAATATATTTTTTTAAATATTGCTTACTAACTTTTTATTAATTTATTTTATAGAAAAAAAAGAGAAAAGAAAAAAAAGAGAAAAGGAAGAAAGCATCTAATCTTGGTGAGATCAATCCTAACTCTAGTCCTCTTTTCTTTTTATTTATTTATTTATTTATTTTATTTTTAAATTAATTTAAAAAATATCTATTTAAATCTAATTAAAATTTTCATGATAAGATTAGAAATCCTAACTATTTAGAGCATGCATCATATTAGTTTTATTTTTATTTTTATTTTATTTTTTTGGTGATTGCTGGAGGTAAGATAAGCCTTTCAGAATTCAATTAGTTGCATGCATCTAGTTTAAATTTTATAGAACCCTTTGATTGAAATTTTTTTTTGCATGCATATTCATATTAAATCAAATTAAGGGCATAATCCAATTAAACAAGATAAGGTGGGGATTTGATCATTCTTTCTTAGCCCACAAACAACCAACCAGCATCCTGCATTGACCTAAGCATTTAATTTTAAAATCAATTAGACATCAGCTCTAAAAACTCGAGCTCAATAGGACAAGAAATCCTAAGAGTTGAACCAGGTTAGGGTTAGTCAATTTGATTGATGTTTAGAAAAATGGTTTAGGGATGACTGAGCCCGAAGGAAGGTAGTTTCTAATTGATTCCATTCGCTTACCTGGCCAAGCACAATTGATGTCTAAGGCAAGCAACGGGGGGACTCCCACCGACCTTACACTTACTTGATCAGTTGATTGACTGATCTTACACTTGGAGGACTTGAAGCTGATCTTGGTAGTTAGAAGCTATCTAGATCTAGGATAACCATATCAGGATTGATTGACCAACTTGATTGCTAACCAACATCAAACTTAATTAAACCTAATTCTTCTCTCTTTTCTTAGCTCTAGGACTCCTTAGGACCTCTTCTATAGAACTCCTTTCTTACTTCTTCTTTCTCCTCTAAAAATAAAATAAAATAAAAATTAAATTAAACTAACTAAAAAAATATTAAAAATGATAATTAAATTAAATTAAAATTAATAAATAAAATAATTAAAAAAATAATTTTTAAAATAATAAAATAATAAAAAAATATAAAAAAAATATTTTAAAAAATTTTGAGCCATACATTAGGGTTATACTAATACATGCATGGTAGAAAATTGCTTTTTCTGATTTAGTTGAACTTAATTAAATGATTGATTCACATTAAACCTGATAATCAAATGGCTAACCTGAACCTAATAGTTCAAAAATTAGATAAAGTTGACTTTCTTGCTCAGAAATTAGATCAACTCCTAATCCTAGGTCAACAATCTCCTATGCAATTCACATCATCTTCTAATTATCAAAAAATTTATTCAATCTATGCTAGCCCAACCCATCATGTGAATGAATGTCCTACGACTGCACAATTTTTATCTTTTATCCAAAAATGAGTTCAAGCTGCTTCAGATTACTCCAAATTGATTAATGATCTATTTTCAAATTCATATAATCCAGATTGGAGTAACCACCATAATTTTTCTTGAACATCCCAATAAACTCAGGCTCAAACCCAAATTTCACCTATCCAAAACTATCAAAATAGGCCAAAATACCAAAACTATGTCTATAATAATGGTCAGCCTAGTCAATTTACCCAACCATCATATAACAACCAACTATTATACCCACCTCCTCAACAAACCAATCTAGCTGACGATAGATTTAATCAATTTTAATAATTAATTTTGAATCAACCATATCGATTTTAACTCAACAACAATCTATTGCCGGGCTAGAAGTTCAAATAGGATAATTAATTGAGTCTAACACGAGGAGAGAACTAGATCAACTATCGAGCCTATCAATTTCAAACAACCCACCTAATGTCTACCAACCACCTAGACCAAGTTATCAATTTAATGTCTTACTTAAGAGTCCCCAATTTGAGAATGCCAAAGTAACTCCTGAACTTAAAAGCTATAGGATTCTTATGGACCCATACCAAGACCAGGTGAGAGAAGCTAGTACTGATGCTAACCAAAGTAAAAATTTAGAGAAACTGGTTAGTACTGAGACTAACCATATAGAAAAACCTAAGCTAAAAATTAGTACTTCTGCTAGTTCCAATTTAAATGAGATAGACATAGGAAAAAAGAGAATAGATGATTTATCCGAGACTTATAAACCTAATGTCCAATTCCCTTCAATCCTAGAAGCTGGTTCTTCTTATAAAAATTAGGAGGCATGTAATGAAGAGTCAATGGAGTTATTTAAGTAAGATCACATTAATTTACCTCCAGAATTAAAGCCATCTTTTTTCAGCATTCCAACACCCATTGAATTAAACTTAACTCCTAATACAAAAACTCCATTCATGAGCATTTTAGAAGAACAAATAGGAGAAATTCTTAATAAACATGGGTCTGAGAATGGGATCACAAATTATGTCCCTAAAATTAACAATGATTATACCAATAATGGGATTATAAATCAACTTTTTAAGATTGACAATCTAAAATCATTGGAATTTGTCAATTCAATATTCGACACAGGATAGTTAAGGTGCATTGTGTCTGGCTGAAAATGGTAAACTTAGCGCTTATTGGGAGGCAACCCAATATTTAGTTTGCTTTAGTTTAATTTATCTTTTTATTTGATTTTTTTAGGATAATTTGAATAAGTTGGAGGGAGAGCTTAAATTTTCAAAGACATGTGTTGGACCAAAATATAGTCAGGTGTATTTTTCATGTTCTTTATTACACTCTTTATTTTTTCTTCTCCATTAAGGATAATATCGATTAAGTTGGGAGGGAGACAAATAAAAATTTTAAAATTTTAAGTCCTCAAGAAAAAATTAGTATTTAGTATTTAGACACCTGATTATGCTTAAGAATCGAATTAAACTAAGCATTTCTAAAAGAAAATTGATACACAGATCAGAGAAGCTGTGAGATATTGAGGAATCAAGTATTAAGAAAATTCAATAAAGAATTAAATCTAGAACATAAAAAGTTTTTTCTTGAGCATTTCTAATTTTTTTCTACTAGCATCAAAGAAAAAGTCTACTTTTTATGGGCTTATGTAGGATAATTATATATTTCTTCATATAATTTTTTTTTAAAAAAATAATTTTTAAATACTTCTCATTGAGTAACCAGGCCTCTTTGCCTAAGCAAGCATTGAGTTTCATGTCAAAAGATGGGAAGGGCAAAAAAGCTCATTGTAAAGCTAGTTTTAACTCATAGCCTATTTGATTCGAGCTAGTAAGCCCAAGGGGTATTTTATACTTAGTGCCCTAAAGCCAACTGGTTTGAAAGTCATTGATCCAAGACTTGCTACATGGATCAAATAGAAAGCTTAAGAGGTTAAAATACTCAATAGTGGTACAACATTAAAAAAAAAATAACCATTGATTTTTCATCGAGTAACTGGATCCCATTACCTAAGTAAGCAATGATATTCACATCAAAAAGTGGGCAATATGAAAATAAAAATCAATAAATGAAGGGCGGAAGTAGTAATACATTTGTCTATATGAAAGTTTAGACAAATCAAAAATAAAGATAGGATAATTTAGAAAAAGTTAAAAAAAAATTTAATATTCTTTACTTAATTTTTCTATTGATAAGTATTAATATCCTAATGATATATCTCACTTAAGCTCTACTGAATATCAATGACCATTTTGAAAATTGCTTAGGTAAAATTCGAAACTCTAAAGTTAAAAGGTATTTAAAACTAAATTCTTTTATTACTCGAGAACGAGCAAAGCTTAAGTTGGGGGGTGTGATAAGTACTATAAATTTACCTATAAAAGCATCAATTTATCAATTAATTTATGCTAACTTTTAAGAACTAATAATTAATTGATACATATTTTTGAGAAATTCATATTTTTATTAATTAAAAATTAATTAAAAAATAATAAAAATAAAAAATAAAATTTTAATATCAATGGAAAGAGCTTATTTTTTTGATCATAATGAAATAAGTTTTGAGCAAAATGGAAAAGATATGAATTTCTAAAGAAATAAAATAAAAAAAATTAAATGAAAAATAACATACGGCTCAGTCGGTTCAAGCCGCCATGCCACAGCAGCCGACACATCCAAACGCACCGAGCCAAGCCAACCAAGCCAATGCGCCAAGCCAGCCATGCTAGCCGACTCAAGCCCAGAAGCTACCCACTGGTCTACAGCACAGTGTGAACTGCCAGCTCAACAAAAATGGGGGAATCAAAGCTTGCCATGTGGTGGACCTAGACCCTTAAAGGATTTATAGAAATTCCATCATGGTTCATAGGGCATTTTGATCTTTTCATCCATCGATAGGAGGCACTGATTGGTTGCGATATGCGGTGCGGCCAATCCATGCGGTCCATGGAAATAGTAAATGCGTGATCATGCGGTGGTGGTTGCTTGCGGTCAAGATCGAATGGTCAAGGTTTATTCCAACTCTGATTTGGTTTCTGATTTCACCCAGATCGCCATCGGACGGCAGCACTTGATTCCAGCTTCGATCCGATGATCCAGAAAGCTTTCGATGGCAATCAGACTCTCAGGCACGTGATCAATAGCCTAATTTCCTCCATCAAGCATGATCCAATGGTTAGAATTTAATCTGACTTGATCTGAGCCATTACACATCCATTTTTGGTATTTTTGGAACCATCGGATCACCATCTGATGGCCAGAATTAAAAGAACTCAATAGAATTTGTTCAGGGGCTATTTTAATCAAAATTTCACTCGGATTTCTTCCTATTTTTACCATTAAAATGGCTTTTAGTCCCACATTGCCTAGAAGAAAATCCTCTAGCCCTCCAACATTTATTTAAGGATCTCCAGGCCTCTAAAAATCAACATCTTCGATCAAGGTGAAGCTTTGGTACAGGGTGAAGCTAGGCTCTGGGTTAATGACTGCTTTAAGGCAATTGGTGCCAAGAGAAAAACCTGGGCTTCCACACCATCTTTCCACCCATGTCGATCCAAGATCAGAGATCAGGCTATTTTATTCTATTTTATTTCATATATTTAAATTTTAAAATTTTAAGTAATAAAAATTTTATTATTATACTTTAATTCCAGCTTTTTATTTTTATTGTAATTTAATTTTTATATTTTAATTATTATTTTTTATTTTTCTGCAAGTAGATGCTAAGATCTAACTAGTAGATCTTAATACCAAGTTTTTTTTTTACATAATTTAATTTCTACTTTGCAATTCTAAATTTCTGACTTCAAATTCTATTTTCAAATCTTTTTCTTTTTCTTTTAAGAAAATCAAAAACTTCAAATCTAAAAACACTACCTTCCTTGTGGATTCAATCCAACTCACTGCTATCTATGTATTTTTAATTATTTTAAGAAGTCAGATTGAACTAATAAACATGATGTCTTAACGACAACATCGCATTTCTATCAAGTCATAACCATTATGACTAACTTAGTGGCATGGGTTAGCTCAGATTATTGACCATCTCAGATCAAAACTGAGTCAACAAACATGGCCAGATAAGTGAGACCGATGGAAGGGATATGCCATTAACTTGACAAGAATGCATTCAAGTCCAGTAGCTCCTAATTAAAAATCAGTCGGTCATATCTGCTAGACTTACCTTAGACACCAAATTATTGAGCCAGAACCAATCGGGTTAGCCTACAATCCAGACTCTAACCACTGAACCTAATTAGGTCTTAGCTTGATCGATCACTCACGTGACTCGATCTTGACCCAGACTTAATTCTATTAGGCTGGTCAATTTAAGTATTGTTGATCCTATCTAACCAACTCTTGATTGGTTTGATCAACCGCTTAGACCTAATTGAGCTACCCAAGCCTGAACCCAATTTTATGAACATATCTTAGATCTGAAAATTCTAAATTTTAGACCTAATATGTTTCATAATCTTAATTCTTAGTTAAGTTTAGGATTTATAAATAAAACATGTAAATAAGATCCTAGGATTTCAGGATCTAGGATTTTGTAGAAAATAAGTTTTCAATTTTTGATTAAGGATGAACACGCAGCACCCCTACACATCATAAGAACACCCCATTGAATGGGAGGAGAGGATCTTTAAATCCTACTTTATTCTTATGATCGGACAGCCAAGGAGAACGTCTTAATCAAAAATACAACTAATCTACAAAACTAATTAGATCTAAGCATATATCTCATATAAAAAATTGATCTAATTAAAACTTGTTTTGCATACATCTCATGTATCATATCATGCATATTTTTAAGATCTAAATTATCTCATAATCATCTAAAAAATTAAAATTTAAATGTGATCACGTCAAATAAAATTTAATCTAGACCTTTTGTAGAACTATTTTACAACTAGTCTAAACATGAAACTATCATATCTCATATGAACAAATTAAATTAAATTTATTTTCTATTTCTAGATCTGATTATAACATTTATAAGATCAAAAAATAGTAAATAAATAGATCTTAAAATTATAATTAATTAAATAAAAATTATGATTATACTAGACTACACATAGAATAATTCTATTCCTAGTCTAGTTATGTATCTCATATATTTTTGATCTAGATTAATTAATTTTAATTTTTTAATTTTAGATCTAATCATATCTCATGTGATATCTGAAATTACTAATTTATTAGATTAACTCAGATCTAAATAAATTTTATGCAAACTGGCTTTGATACTAGTTGAAGGAAAAATCAGATTTTTTGAGTCAAGTTCGTTTAAATCTGATTGGATCGAAAGGCATATTTCAAAAATTTTCTCTTAGATCCAAATCAGATCTGAAACTTTTCAGATCTAATTTTATAATCTAATAAAAAAAATAAATTAAATTAAATCTAAATTAATGTTACCTTGTTTGCTCCGTTGATGATCTTGCTGATTGCCTGAGGTTCTGGATCTAGCCACTCAAGCAGCTAGCCTCTACCGATATCCACTCGGACTGGATCTGAAGATCTTCTCCTTTTTTATCACATTTATAAAAATCAATTTTGGATCTAATTTGGAGGATCTTCAACACTCCTTTCGAAGATCTGTTGTTGTCTCTGCAGCAGTGTTGCCTTCTTTCTTTCTCGTCAGTCTTTTCTTGCCTAGATCGCACCAAACTGAAGCCCAACTTTCCTTGGGTGTGGAGAGGAGAGAGAGGATCAGAAGATGGCATGGAGGAGGGAGAGTGGTAGCGTTGGAGCATGGGCTAAGAGGAACTCTCTGAAAGTTGGGTGCAGATAGGGTTTATTTATAGACCCTGCTGCGCCATGCAGTGCTGCATCATCCCAGTCAATCGCGTTGCTTCATGCAATCAGATCTAAATCTGATTGGTGGGATGATATCACCTGATCCAATCAGATGAGAGCCCCATAAATTCATCCTTAGATGGGGCCTAAGACTGATCAAAGTCTATAGGTAAGGGTCACTTAAGTTGAATCCAAGAAGCAACTTGGAGTCCCATCTGCATGGGACTCCAGGCATCCCTATCCATAGGTGCATGCCATCCTAGGCGTGCACCCCCTTCTTTCTAAATTCTAGTAAGGGGACAAGCCCCTATCTACTCTCCAATAAGTGCATGACACATGGGCAGATGTCCAAAGGTCAAAGGTCAATGTTTGACCAAAGTCAAAGGACAAGAATTAGTAGGTGATGAAAAATGGCAGGTGTTGTCTCAAATTTATCTCATAAATTAAGGCAATCTTTTTTTGAAATGGACAAGCTTCAGTTAGACCAAGTAAAGGTACTTGAATGAGCACAAACATATTTGGCTCAGTCGAGGCAACTTTTCATGATAATAGAAGGAGAACGTTAGGCTCAATTGTGTGCTAGCACGATTTTCTTGAACCTAATTGAATCTAATTCTAATCAATTAAATTGGGTTAGTCCAATTGATGATATCCAAATCCAAATCCTTATTTATGTGATTCAGTTAGATTCAATTCTGTATGGTAATGGGATATGTCGTGATCTCCATCATCGACATCATCAAAACTCCTTTCGATGGATCAAAACTCTTCTGATTCAAACAACTAAAATGATCGATCATCTAAATCATTCTAATTGCTTCCAAAATCCACCAGTGACACCTAGCAGTATATGGTGGCAATCCATCAAAACTAAAAATGAACCTCTTGGTGCAGCTACTTGTGTGATTAAGTTCTTCTATCTTGAGCCCCGATCAAATTAGGGTTAAGGTGAACTCGTCAAACCCTAATTCCTATCATATGATTTAATCATTCGATTCAAGTCCGATGTGAAAACTTTAATAGAAACTCTTTCTATTATTTCACTCTGCCATGACCATGGGCTTATGGACTTGATTCTCATGATCATCATAGGGCAGCTCCTCATCCACCGAGGTAGATAGATTCCATCTTGGTGCAATCCAATTCCTACAATGAATATGCTATAGCCAACATACACCTCAAGGTTCCGAATGGCTAGAAGACCGAGTCATGGTGTAGTCAAACTATAACACCCTCAAGGTGAACTATCGATGCACCTTAGGTCAAAGAACCAGACACACCACTGCAGCTTTGAGTTAGTCATCAACGAGAAGGTAGACTTCCTTATGACTACTCGAGGTGGTCACGCTCGGTGCCCTCATTCTCTAATGAGTATCTATACTTTTGCTTCGGTGTGTCTACACCATAGACTCAAGCCTCATCTACTATAAAGAAATAATTGTACACTAATCTTTCAGATCAATCACCATCCTCATGATGATCCTACGGTCAGGAGCATTTTATGAGTTAATAATGAAAATTCTTGTCTTAAATTTTCAACTCTTGAAAATAAGAATTATCATTACCATTAACTCAAGGGATGTATCACAGACACTAAATACACATATGTGATAGAAAATAATCTATTTTATTATTTATAGTCAAAATTATAATTTTGCCCCTAGAAGTGTATTACAAGTGTCAGGCAATTCTGGCTTCTAAGGCACACGTATCTAACAAGCATACCCGTCGCCCCTGGAAAGAAAAAATAGAGAGCAGAGGATTCTTGTTCGGATCATGATCCTTCTTCGGAAGAGATCTTTTCCATCTGCAGTCAGAAGCCTTCTAAGATCTACGATTGAGATGACGTCTTCGATCAAAAACTATGGAAGATGGACCGATGAATTGAGAAACTCCACCACGTCACCCCGGCTCATCATGATGATGTTTGCATCAATCCTCCTTTCTTTCTCCGAATTATGCAAGACTCTGTTCTGTCGAACTTCAAACTTTTTTAATATGAAAGCTACGATGGAACCTCCAATCTGGTCAACCACCTGAAGGCCTTCCGGATCATGATGCTGCTCCATAGCACACTAGATGCCATCTTATGGCGAGCATTTCCATCTACCTTATAGGGAGCAGCAAAAAATTGGTACTTGATGTTGAAGCTAGGTACAATCTTCTTCTTTGACCAGATGAGCCATCAGTTTGTGGATCACTTCATTAGCAGCCGATGTTCCTATCGAGGTTCAGATTTTCTGATGAATATCAAGCAAAAAGAGGAAGAATCTATTCTAGCTTTTGTCATCCGGTTTAATATTGCTACATTGGATGTTCAGAACTTGAACCAATCTATTGCAATGGTTGCACTTAAGGATGGCCTTCAGAAGAATGATTTGCTGTTCTCCCTGGAGAAGAAGTATCCTAGGGACTTTGCTAATTTGCTAGCTCGGGCTGAAGGATATGCTCGAGCAGAAGAAGCCTTCAAATTGAAGGATGAGGAAGCCATAGTAGAGCGGTAGGTGGGCAAGTCTAATAAACCCACAGCTGATGGAGGGTCGAATGAAGTTCGATCGCACTCACGGACTCCCTCCGAGTGCAAGCGAGCCCAAACTCCTTCTCGAGCTCGTTGTCAAAGAAGCCTCGATAGAAGGGCACCAAAAAGTTCTCATCCTAGAAGGATTCATATCTATGCCCTCCTCGATGCTCCAAAAATGCAAGTATTGATGGAGTTCAAGGAGCAGCTGTCGAGGCCTGAAAGGATGCACACTCACCTTAGCAAGCATAATACTAGCAAATACTGCCTCTACCATCGTGACCACGACCACGATATTGAAGAATGCATTCAGCTCTAAGACGAGATCGAGAAGTTCATTAGGAGAGGTCGGTTAGGTTGATTCCTCAGATGCCGACCTGAAGCAAGAGAAGATCAGCCAAGGGCACTGCCGCAACCAAAACCACCAATAAGAGAGGAACAATAAGAAAATCTGCCATCTATCGACATCATCAATACTATCTCTAGGAGACTTAGTACTTCGGCGAGCCGCCATCTCTTAACCTCAGAGCTAGGGAAAGCTTGCCCCAAATTAGAATGACCCATATGCTCATTCGTCTAAAATGAATGAGGCCTTCGACTTTGCTCATGTTAGGATGAGATACTTCTCCTATTCCTAACTGACTGTAAGGGCACATAAGGGCCATTGAATGGGCCTCTCCCCTCCTCCTATCTTAAATAATCGGAGATCTTCGACTCGCTCATGTAGGATGAGGTTCTCCTCCTGTTCCTAACATGGCCACTTTGATTGCTTCTTTCCTATCGTCACATAGTTTTTGCACCAAGAAATAGTAATATTGAAATGAAGGAGTTTTATTGAAGAAAAATTATTGATAGTACATCCTCAGATTTTCTAAATTTTAAGATCATGGGAGCGCTGTTCCTCCGAGCTCCTTCAAATGATAAGTTTCAGACCAAACGACATTCCTCTATTTCATAATA
>QRFJ01002913.1:0-100179 GCA_006176705.1 Cocos nucifera
AGATCTAAAACATCCTAGATTTGATCTGGGTCAAAAAAAAAATTTGAAATATATCTCTTGATCCAATCAGATCTGAATGAACCTGGTCTGGAAAATCATAATTTCCCTTCAGATGTATCACAGACACTTATACACACTATGATAGAAAATAATCTATTTTATTAATTATATTCAAAATTATAATATTTTGTTAAAAATGTACTATAAGTGTCAGCCAATCTAGCTTCTAGGGCACACATATCTAACAAACTTTCACTTGACCTAAAGCCAATTGGCTACAAATCTACATTCCATCTTCTTAAGGTGGGCTTCGATCTTCTGTTGGCCCAATGGCTTTGTAAGTAGGTCTGCCGTATTGTCTGTGAAGTTGACTCTCTTGACTTTGACATAACCTTTCTCGAGGTAATCATGGATGAGGTGGTATCACCGCTCGATGTGCTTGAATTTTTTATGAGACCTTGGCTCCTTAGCAAGGGCTATGGTGCCATTATAGTTGTAGTACAGAGGAATGGCATCCAATGGCATCACTTCGATCTCTGCAGTGAACTTCTTGTACTAGAATGCCTCCTTCATAGCTTCTGACACAGCGATGTACTCTACTTTCATGATGGAATCTACTATCATTGTCTATTTGAAACTCTTCCAACTGATAACACCACCATTATAGACAAACAGACTCTCAGATGTCGACTTTCAATCATCTAAATCGGACATAAAATCCGAGTCTGTATACCCCTGGACTTGGAGTTTTTCATTACTAAAAACCAACAACATATCCTTAGTTCTTCACAAGTACTTAAGGATACATTTCATAGAAGTCCAGTGTTCTTCATCTGGATTCAACTAATATCTGCTTGTGACACTCACAGCATGGGCTATATCAGGTCGTGTACATAGCATGGCATACATGAGGCTCCCTATTGCAGAAGCATAAGGGATCTTGCTCATGCATTCTATTTCCTCAGGTGTGCTGGGGCACATCTTCTTGGAAAGATGAATACCATGTCTGAAGGGTATTAATCCCCTCTTAGAGTTTTCCATACTAAACCTCTTTAGTACTTCCTCTATGTACATCTTCTGTGAAAGTCCTAGCATCCTATTCGGTCTATCCCTATAGACCTTAATTCCTAGAATAAAGGATGCTTCACCTAGGTCTTTCATGGAGAATTCCTTTAGACAACCATATTTTGACTGATGTCAACATGGGAATATCATTCCCAATAAGGAGGATGTCATCCACGTACAATACGAGGAAGACAACAGCGCTCCCACTGACCTTTTTGAAAACACATGGTTCCTCTTCATTTTTGATGAAACCAAACTTTTTGATCACATCATTGAAACGAGTGTTCCAGCTCCGAGATGCTTGCTTAAGTCCATATATGGACCTTTGCAGCTTGCAAACCTTGTGATCAGTATCACTGGATGTGAAACCTAGCGGCTGTTCCATATAGATATCTTCCTCAAGATATCCATTTAAGGAATGCCGTTTTCACGTCCATTTGCCATATTTCATAATCGAAATAGGCTGCAACAGGCAAGCAATGTGCGGATGGATTTTAGCATAGCTACTGGGGAAAAGGTATCCTGATAGTCAATGCCTTCACGCGTTGACTATAACCTTTTGCCACTAGTCTAGCCTTGAATGTCTCCACATTTTCCATCTGCACCAATCTTTCTCTTGAAGATCCATTTACACCCAATAGGTACTATACCTTCTGGTGGATCTACCAAGGTCCAGACTTGGTTTGAGTGCATCGAGTCAATTTCTGACTGCATTGCCTCTAAGCCATTTCTCGGAGTCGATATCTGATATCGCCTCGTTGTAGGTTTTGGGATCATCACCATGAGCACCATTACCTATGAGGAACATTTTCCTCTACTTTCCTCTGAAATAATACCTAAGTATCTTTCAGGGGGATGGGAAACTCTTTCCGATCTATGAGGTGGAGGAGGTAGTGTTCTTATTGGCTCAACCTGATTTGGTTCCAATTGGTCCTTAGCTCGTTGTACTTGTGAGACTTTCTCATCAAGCTTAATCTGCTTTCCAATGCCGCTATCTTGAATAAACTATTTTTCAAGAAAGATGGCATGTCGACTCACAATCACATTGTGGTCTTCTGGAATGTAGAAATAGTATCCTAATGACTCTTTAGGATATCCTATGAATCGAGCTCTAAAGGACCTAAACTCTAACTTGTCCGCTTGTTGTCTTTTGACATGAGCCGGACAACCCCAAATTCTGAGATGACTCAGACTTGGTTTCTTACCGTGCCATATCTCATACGGTGTGGTAGGAACGGTTTTAGAGGGAACCCTATTCAGTAAATAGAATTGAAGTTAACAATGAATGTCCCGAAAGAAAATCATGGGAGGTCTGTGAAGCTCATCATGGATCGAACCATATCCAATAGAGTCCGATTTCTCCGTTCTGAAACCCCGTTGAGTTGAGGTGTTCCTGGTGGAGTCCATTGAGAGACTATGCCATTTTCCTTGAAGATAGTCTAGGAATTCCCGGCTAAGGTATTCACCTCCTCGATCTGATCGAAGAACCTTAATGGGTTTTTCAGTTTGTTTTTCTACTTCATGTCTGAATTCTTTGAACTTTTCAAAAGGCTTCAGACTTGTGTCTCATAAGATACACATACCCATACCTAGACAGATCATCGGTAAAGGTAATGAAGTAGACAAAATTGCCTCTAGCCGGCACATCAAATGGGCCGCACACATCAGTATGTACTAGGGCAAGGAGATCTGTGGCCCTTTCCCCATGTCCTAACAAAAGGGAGTTTAGTCATTTTGCCTTGAAGACAAGATTCACAAGTTGGATATGACTCAAAAGTCAATGGACTCAATAGCCCATTTTTCTCCAATTTGTTAATCCTATCTTCTGCTATATGACCTAATCTCAGGTGCCATAGATATCTATCGTTTGGACTATCCCTAGGTCGTTTGGCATTCACGTTTTGCTCGATAGTTAGAACAGGTACATCAATATGTAGCTGATAAAGACCATTAATAAGGAAACCATTTGCAATTTTATTTCTTTCATAAAGAATGTTACAATGGTCCTTAAAGAAGGTAATCACATAGCCTTCTTAGTGCTAAGCATGAAACAGAAATCAAATTCCTGCTAGCTGCAGGCACATAATAACAGTCTTTCAAAACTAAGTCTAAACCAGATGGTAATCGAAGAGGGTATGTTCCCACGGCCACTGCAGCAACTCTTGCTCCATTACCGATGCGTAGGATCATGTCTCCATCCCTCAGCCTCCTGCTATCCTCAAGACCCTGCATGAAAGTGCACAGATGAGCACTAGAACCAGAGTCAAGCACCCAACTGGATGCAGAAGAAACCGTAAGGTTAGACTCAATAACGAGCATACCTCCAGAAGGACCTTCCTTCTTGTTCTTCAGGGTGGCCAGGTAAGTAGGGCAGTTCCGCTTCCAATGGCCGTCGCTGTTGCAATGGAAACACTTTCCTTTGACATCGGCCTTCTTCTTCGGCTCTGCCTTCTTCTTCTTTGATCCTTCCACCTTCTTGCTTTTTCACAGACTTCTTTTTCTTTCCATAAGACTTTCTTTTGGAAGAAGTCCGTTCCATAGCAAGAACTGAGCCTTTAGAACCTTTCATAGAAAGCTCAGCGGTAACCAGCATATTCATTAACTCGGCCAAGGAATTTTGAAGTTTATGCATGTGGTAATTCATGATGAATTGCCCATATGCATCAGTCAAGGATTGCAGAATAATATCATTCTGCAGATCCAAGTCTAACTTCACACCGAGCTTCTCAAGCTCTTCCATGTCCTTGATCATCATGTCAGACAGTGATCTTGGACTGACTGCCCATCACGCATCTTAGCCTTAAAAAGTCATTTCGTGACTTGATATTTGGCTGCGCGACTCTGTTCACCAAACATCTCCTGCAGGTGAGCCAACATTTGGCGAGCAGTCCCAATATCTTCATGTTGGCACTGGAGCTCATCAGACATCGAGCCCAACATGTAATATCTGGCCTTATTATCTTCGTCTATCCATTTTTCTAGAGATGCTCTCTGTTCAGTGGATGGACGGGCTGGTAAGGTGGGAGGGTCCTGGTCCAATACATGGGTTAACTTCTCTAAAACCCAAAATAATTTTGTAGTTCCTGAGCCAATCTTTATAATTGGGTCCAGTCAGTCTATGTGTGTCCAGGATACGTGCTAATGGGTTGGACGCAGACATTTTTCTTTTTTCTGTAGAGAGTCAAAGATTCTAGTTAGATACTGTAATTATTGACTTGACCAATTTGTTTAGAGGATTTTATTTTTAAACAAATTAGCTCCCACTATTTTCTCGGATCCCTACACTCCCTCTGTAGAGATGCAAAAATCTCCATGATTAATGATTTCTAGTGGGTGGTGCGGTCTCACCAACTGACTCATCACCTCACCTAACAGTTATTGGTGATGGGTTAGCCAATGAGTGAACAACTCTTGTTCAATGATTCTCTAATCATGGTGCACCCAAACTTGGTCTCTAATTCATGAATCTCACCGTATCCCGAAATATTGATCCACTCCTTAGTTAAGTCAGACCCACCATTTGCACAGACTGGATTCCTAATTGAGTCTCTCACCGTATCCAGAATATTGAGCCCAACTCATCCTCCAGCCCATAGCATCCAATGCCTAATAGACATGGTTGCATCTTTCCAATGCAACTGAGCCACTGTATCCAGTCCGAGAACAATCAACCCCGGAAAGGGCCCGCACATCTACAATGGTGGAAGACCTCAGACTTAATCTTTTCTTAGGGAGAATTGATTCAGGTCTCATTAAACTAGACTTGTCATAGTCATAACAATTATGACTAACCTAGTGGCATGGGTTAGCTCGGATTATTGACCACCTCAGATCAGAACTGTGTCAACAGATATGGCCAGGTAAGTGAGATCCGGTGGAAGGAATATGCCATTAACTCGTACAAGAATGCATTCAGGTCGAGTAGCTTCCAATTAAAAATCAGTCGGTCGTATGTGCCAAACTTACCTTAGACACCAAATTGTTGAGCCAGAACCAATTGGGTTAGCCTACAATCCAGACTCTAACCTCTGAGCCTAATTAGGTCTTGCTTGATCATCATGTGACTCGATCTTGACCCAGACTTAATCCTATTAGGCTGGTCAATTTAAGCATTGTTGATCCCATCTAACCAACTCTTGATTCGGTTTGATCAACCGCTTAGACCTAATTGAGCTACCCAAGCCCGAACCCAGTATTATGAATATGTCTTAGATCTGAAAATTCTCAATTTTAGATCCTAATTAATATTTCATAATCTTAATTCTTAATTAAGTAGGGTTCATAAATAAAATATGCACAATAAATCCTAGGATTTCAGGATCTAGGGTTTTGCAGAAAGTAAGTTTTTTTTTTTTGATTTCTGATTAAGGACGAACGGGCAGCACCCCTACACATCATAAGAACACCCCATCGAATGGGAAGAAGAGGGCCTTTAAATCCCTTCTTCATTCTTATGATCCGGACGGCCAAGAGGAATGCCTTAATCAGGAACATGCATAAATCTACAAAATAGTTTTAGATCTATATCATATATCTCATATACAAAAATTAGATCTAATCATGGCATATTTTGCATACATCTCATGTATCAAATCATGCATATTTTTAGATCTAAATTATCTCATAATAATCTAAAAAATTAGATTTAAATTGATCTAATCAAAATAAATTCTAATCTAGATAATTATGTAGAACTATTCTACAACTAGTCTAGACATGCATCAATCATATCTCATATGATATTTAAAATTAAATAATTTATTATTTTATTTTTTAGATATTATTATAATATTTATAATATCAAAAAATAGTAAATAAATAGATCTAAAATATGATTTAATCAAATTAAATTAAAAACATGCAAGACTATTCTATAGAACTATTCTATTCCTAGAACTAGTCATGCATATTTTCTAATCTTAGATCCAAATCATTTAATTTTAATTTTTTTGATTTTAGATCTGATCACATCTCATAATGTGACATCTAAAATTATTTATTTTTAGATTAAAAATAAATTAAAAATTAGATCTAAATAATTTTAGAACCTTGGCTCTGATACCAGTTGAAGGAAAATCCTGATTTTTCGGATCCAGGTTCGTTCAGATCTGATCGAATCAAGAGATATATTCAAAAATTTTTCTTTGAAGATCCTAATCAGATCTGAGATATTTTAGATCTGATTCTTATTATTTTAATAATAAAAATAAAATAAATAAAAATTAAATCAAATTTAATTTATCTTGATTTTGGGTAATCCTATTATCCCTTGATGATCCTGTTGCAGCGGAAGGTTCTGGATCTAGCCACGCAAGCGCCTGGCCTCTACCGATATCCACTCAGGTACTGGATCTGAAGATCCTCTTCTTCTCTATCACATCCTCCAAAAATTAGATCTGGATCTGATCTTGGAGGATCTTCAAAACTTCTTTTGAAGATCAGCAGTTGTCCTTTTGCAGCAGCGCAGCCTTCTAGCTTTTTTGTCACCTTTCTCTTGATCTAGGATCGCACCAACTCAAGTCCCAAAACATCATTTGGGCATGGAGAGGAGAAAGAGGAGAGAGGGTTTGGCATGGAGAAGGAGAGAGAGAGAGGCCTTTGGGGCATGGGCTAAAGGTAGAAGCATTAAATTCTGAGTTGGGCGCAGGGTCTTATTTATAGACCCTGCGTGATCCAACTCCTCTTCTTCCCAACCAATCACAACCCTTTGTGAAATCAGATCTAAATCTGATTGGTGGGAATAGAGTCCCCTGGATTCCTCCTTAGATGGAGACCTCAAGAATCTCCTAAGTGGGGCTAAGACTGGGTCAAACAAGACTTCTTGGAGTCACACAGTTTAATCCAAAAAGGAGACTTGGAGTCCCTATCCAACAGGGACTCCTCTTTTATCCTCAACTGGGGTGCATGCCTTCCTAGGCATGTGCCCCCTTCCTTGCCAGGTTCTGGCAGGGGACAAGGCCCCCACCAGCTCTCCAATAGGTGCATGACACATGGGTCAGAAAGTCAAAGTGTCAATGGTCAACATTTGACCAGTCAAAGGTCAAAACTTTTGACCAAAGTCAAAGAACAAGAAATGGCAGGTGACCAAAAATGGTAGGTATCTTACAAAATAAGACAACCTTTTCTGACTCTGGACAACCTCCAGTCAGACAAGTATGAAGGCCTCTGATTGAGCACAAACTCCTTTGGCTCAGTCAGGACAACTTATTTATGATAGTAAAAGAAGAACGTTAGGTTCAATCGAGTGCTAGCACGATTTTTTTGAACCTAATTGAATCTCATTCAGATCAATTGAACTGGATCAGTTCAATTGATGATCACCAGATTCAAACCCTTATTTGTGTGATCCCAGTTAGGTTCAGTTCTGTATGGTAATGGGATATGTCATGATCTCTATCATCGACATCATCGAAACTCCTTTCGATGGATCAGAACTCTTCTGATTCGAACAGCTAGAATGATCGATCATCTAAATCATTCTAATTGCTCCCAAAATCCACCAGTGACACCTAGCAGTATATGGTGGCAACCCATCAGAGCTGAATGCGAACCTCTTGGTGCAGCTACCTGTGTGATTAAGTTCTTCTATCTTGAGCCCCGATCAGATTAGGGTTAAGGTGAACTCGTCAAACCCTAGTCTCTGTCATATGATGTAATCATTCGATTCAAGTCCAATGTGAAAACCCTAAATAGAAACTCTTTCTATTATTTCACTCTACCATGGCCATGGGCTTCTGGACTTGATTCTCATGATCATCATAGGGCTGCTCCTCTACCACCGAGGTAGATAGATCTCATCTTGATGCAATCCAGTTTCCTACAATGAACATGCTATAGCCAACATACACCTCAGGATTTCCGATATGGCTAGGAGACCGAGTTAATGGTGTAGTCAAACTATAACACCCTCAAGGTGAACTACCGATGCACCTCAGGTCAAAGAACCAGATACACCACTACTGCAGCATCGAGTCAGTCATTGACGAGAAGGTAGACTTCCTAATGACTACTCGAGGTGGTCACGCTCAGTGCCCTCGTTCTCTAACGAGTACCTGTACTCTCGCTTCCGGTGTCTCCACACCATAGACTCAAGACTCATCTACTAAAGAAGTGATCGTACACCAACCTTTCCGGATCAATCACCATCCTCATGATGATCCTATGGTCGGAAGCATTTTATGAGTTAGTAATGAAAATTCATATCTTAAATTTTCAACTCTTGAAAATATGAACTATCCTTAGCATTAACTCAAGGGATGTATCACAGACACTTTCAAATATTCATTATGATAGAAAATAATCTATTTTATTATTTATTGAGGATAAATCCTGCTCCCACCGAAATTCAGTTCAGTGCTTAGCCTGAAGCGATCGGTAGCCATGGAAGAGCTTCAGCGGACGGGCTTTAGCCAAACTCCTACAGTCGGCCGAACTGCTTAGCAGTTGAGCTCCTTCGGACTCCAGCGATCGGGCTTTAGCCGAACTCCTACAGTCGGCCAAACTGCTTAGCGACCAAGCTCCTTCGAACTCCAGTGATCGGGCTTTAGCCGAACTCCTACAGTCAACTGAACTGCTTAGCGGTCGAGCTCCTTCGGACTCCCAACAGCTGGGCTTTAGCCAAACTCCTCAATCACCGAGCTTCAGTCGGACTCCTAGGAGGGTCAAACTCTCTCCACGTCGTTCCAGCCAGGCGCCTGCAGGAGCTGAACTCCCTCCAATCTTTCTCTTCGGTCGGATTTCTTCAGGAGCCGAACTTCTCCCAGACAACCCCTTCAGTTGGCCAAACTCCTCTATGATCGAGCTCTTTCCGAGCTTTCCCTTCGGTCGAACTCCTCTACAAGTCCAAACTCCTCTGGATGAACTATCGCCATCAGTCTGCCATAAGCGATGAGATCGGACGACATGACCGCCACTACTGGTGACACCACTCTCTTCATAACCAGCCCCATACAGCCCATGACCTGCCAGTATGGCTGTCACTATCCACCTGACGATGCCTTTCTCTCCGTACCGAACTCTAAGCGGCCCCAAAGGCATGCTACTAGATGGTATGGCCGTCACCATCAATTAAGCTCTGCTTATAAAGGACCCTCCAGATATGCTAATTCTAATCTCTGAACTCTGATCTCTAAGCTCTCCTCTCCTTCTCTAAGCTCTCTGGAACTCATTCCCGAGCACTCCAATCCTGTTGGCCAGAGCTGACTTAATCATCAGAGGGTCCTGTCGGAGCCACCTCCCTGGCTCCAGACGGGACTTTGTTATGCAGGTCCTCGACGATGACCTCGTCCACCTTCGCTCCAGCTGATTTTAATGATGACCAGATTCTGCATCAACAGAATAGCGCTAGAGAAAGGGCTTGAACCTTCGAGGTTCCTTTATTCTTAAAGGAGTGCTCGACGATGATTTTTCTCTTCCCTCTCCGGAGATCTCTCTTTTCTTTTTCGAAAAGAAAATGCCTCCCAAGAGAGCCTCGACTCGATGGTCAGCGGCCTCCACGCCCCGATCCTGTCCAGATCCGTCTACTCCTGCTTCAGCCCGGGCAGCTCAGGTTCTACTTATATCCATGGTAGATATGGAGCAGTTCAATCGGCTTGTCCAGTAGGTCTATGACCTCACTGAGTCAATGCAGCCCATACAGTAGCCCTCGACAGTGGCTCCACCAGGAAACCCGCCATCGAAATGTCAAAAATTGGCCCCAAGGAAGAGTACTCGGGATAATGCATCCGTCACCCCTGAGAAGAGGAAATGGAGAGCCAAGGATCCGTGTTTGGATCATGATTCTCCTCTGGAGGAGATCTTTCCCATTTGTAGCCAGAAGTCCCCCAAGATCTGCAACCAGGATGACGCCCTTGATCACAGATTGTGGAAGATGGACCGACGAATTGAAGAGCTCAGCCACGTTTCCCTGGCTCATGATGCCGACATCCATACCGATCCCCCTTTCTCCCTCCAGATTATGCAAGAGCCCATCCCACCAAACATCAAGCTCCCTTAACTTGAAATCTACGATGGAACCTCTGATCCGGTTGACCATCTGGAGGCCTTTCGAACCATGATGCTACTCCACAGTTCTTCGGATGCCATACTGAGCCGAGCCTTCCCATCTACCTTAAGAAGAGCAGCAAGAAACTGGTACTCGATATTAATGTTGGATATGATTTTCTCTTTCGATCAAATGAGCAGTCAGTTTGTGGCTTACTTCATCAGCAGTCGATGTCCGTACCGAGGTTTGAATTCCCTGATGAATGTCAAGCAGAAGTAAGGGAAATCCATCCGGGCTTACATCACCCGATTTAACACCATGACATTGGAAGTTCGAGACCTGGACCAGTCTATTGCGATGGCCACACTTAAGGGCAGCCTTCAGAAGAATGACTTATTATTCTCCCTGAAAAAAAAGTATCCCAGGGACTTCGTCGATCTGCTGGCTCGGGCCGAGGGATATGCCCGTGCGGAAGAAGCCTTCAAGTTGAAGGATGAGGAAGCCTTAAGGGAGCGGCTGGTAGACGAGTATAATAGACCTGCTACCGAAGGAGAGGCAAGCGAAGTTCGGCCACGCTCGCGGACCCCCTCCGGGCCCACGTGAGCCCGAACTCCTCAAGCACGCCATCGAGGAAGCCCTGATAGAAGGACGCGAAGAAGTCCTCCTCTCGAAAGGTTCCATGACTACGCCCCCCTTAACGCTCCTCTAACTCAATTTCTCATCGAACTTGAGAACCAGTTGCCAAGACCAGAAGGATTACGGTCTCCTCTAAACAAACACGATCGAAGCAAGTACTGCCTCAACCATCGTGACCATGGCCATGATACTGAAGAATGCGTTCAGCTCCGAGATGAAATTGAGAAGCTCGTCAGAAAGGGGCGGCTGGATAAATTCCTCCGACGCCAGCATGAAGCAGGAGAAGATCGGCCAAGGGCGCTGCCATAGCCAAAAATGGCAAGGAGGTCGGCCACCTCACGACGTCATCAACATTACCCTTGGGAGGAGCTTGGTACATCGGCGATCCATCATCTCTTGGTATCAAAGCTAAGAGAAGCATGCTCCAAATTACGGAGGCTAGCATGTGATGGAGGAGGTCGTTCGGCCCGAAGCTTATCGCCCGAAGAAACATGGAGGAACAATGCTACCACGACCCTGAAACATAAAGAATTTGGGGATGCACCGTCAGTAACTTCCTTTCAATAAAATTCTTCCCTTTCAATAGTATTATTTCTGGATGCAAAAACTATGCGATGATAGGGAAGAAGCAGTCAATAGTTGCCGTGTTAGGAACAAGAGGAGAACCTTATCCTAACACGAGCAGGTCAAAGACCATCAACCTCAGCCAGAGATAAGATCTCTCCTGAGCGACCGAGTCAACCTTAGTTAGAGATAAGATCTCTTCCGAGTGACCGTGGACAACCTCGGCTAGAGATAAGATCTCTTCCGAGCGACCGAGTCAACCTCGGCTAGAGATAAGATATCTCCTGAGTGACTGTAGACAACCTCAGCCAGAGATAAGATCTCTTCCAAGCGATCGAGTCAACTTCGGCTAGAGATAAGATCTCTCCCGAGCGATCGAGTCAACCTCGGCTAGAGATAAGATCTCTCTCGAGCAACCGTGGATAATCTCGGCCAGAAATAAGATCTCTCCTGAGCAATCATGGTCAAAACTCGGCCAAAGATAAGATCTCATCCAAGCGATCGAGTCAACCTCAGCTAGAGATAAGATCTCTTCCGAGTGACCGCATCATCCTTGGCAAGAGATAAGATCTCTCTCGAGCGACCGCATCAACCTCGGCCATAGATAAGATCTCTCCCCAAGCGACCAAGTCAACCTCTGCCAGAGATAAGATCTCTTCCGAGCGACCGAGTTAACCTTTCGAGCGACCGCATCATCCTCGGCCAGAGATAACATCTCTCCCGAGCAACCGAGTCAACCTCGGCTAGAGATAAGATCTCTCCCATGCGATCGAGTCAACCTCGGCTAGAGATAAGATCTCTCCCGAGCGACCACATCAACCTCGGCCAGAGATAAGATCTCTCCCAAGCGACCGAGTCAACCTCAACCAGAGATAAAATCTCTCCCGAGCGACCATGGACAACATCAACTAGAGATAGGATCTCTCCCGAGCGAAGACCTCGTTCACAAAGGATGAGATGGGAGGAGAGGCCCTGACAACGGCCCTTATGTGCCCTCAAAGCCCGTTAGGAACAGGAGGAGAACCTCGTCCTAATGCGAGCAAAGTCGAAGGCCTTGTTCACAAAGGATGAGATGGGGGGAGAGACCCTAACAACGGCCCTTACGTTCCCCCACAGCCCATTACGAATTGAAGGAGAACCTCATCCTAATGCAAGCAAAGTCGAAATTCGAGCTCCAAAATCTAACAGGATCTCCATCAATCTCGACTGCAGGAGATAAGATCTCCCCCGAGGTAACCTCGGGCATAGGAGATAAGATCTCCCCAAGCGACCGTGTCAACCTCGGTTGGAGAGCTTCAACTTCAACCTTAGCTAGAGATAAGATCTCTCTCGAGCAGTCGAGACAACCTCGGCCAGAGATAAGATCGGAGACAACCTCGTCCTGAGATCAGATCTCTCTCGAGCTTCCATATTAACCTCGATTGCAGGAGCTGAGATCTCCTCGAGTGCCCACAACAACCTCGATCGGAGATGAGATCTCCCCTGGGCTTCAATTTCGACATCAACTTTGGCTGGAGATGAAATCTCCCCTCCGAGCTTCGACCTGAACCAGCATGGAGCCCAGAATAGGACTTTGATAGTTGTCTTTTCTGCACTCCCTTTCTTTGAGTTTCAAACTCGGGAGTGGGGGGGATAACTGTTGGGGTTAAATCCCACTCCTGCCGAAGTCCAGTTCAGTGCTCAGCCAGAAGTGGCCAGTAGCCATGGAAGAGCTTTAGCGGACGAGCTTTAGCCAAATTCCTACAGCCGGTCGAACTGCTTAGTGGCTGAGCTCCTTCGAACTCCAGCAACCGGGCTTTAGTCGAACTCCTACAGTCGACCGAACAGCTTAGCAGTCGAGCTCCTTCGGACTCCAGCGATCGGGCTTTAGCCGAACTCCTACAGCCGACCGAACTACTTAGCGGCCGAGCTCCTCCAGACTCCCAGCGGCCGAGCTTTAGTCAAACTCCTCAACCGTCGAGCTTCAGTTAGACTCCCACGAGAGCCGGACTCTTTCCACGTCATTCCAGCCAGGCGCCTATGAGAGCCAAACTCCCTCCAAGCTTCCTCTTCGGTCGGATTTCTTCAGGAGCCAGACTTCTCCCAGACATCCCCTTTAGCCGATCAAACTCCTCCATGGTCGAGCTCCTTCCAAGCTTCCCCTTCGGCCGAACTCCTCTACAAGTCCAAACTTCTCTGGATGAACTATCGCCATCAGTTTGCCACAGGCGACGAGATCGAACGACATGGCTGCCACTGCTGGCGACACCACTCTCTCCATAACCAGCCCTATGCAGCCCATGACCTGCCAGTATGGCTATCACTATCCACCTGACGATGCCTACATCTCCGTATCGAACTCCATGCGGCTCCAATGGCTCGCTACCAGACGGTATGGCCGTCACTATCAATTAAGCTCCACCTATAAAGGACCCTCCAGTATGCTAACTCTAATCTCTGAACTCTGATCTCTAAGCTCTCCTCTCCTTCTCTATGATCTCTGGAAGTCATTCCCGAGCACTCCATTCCTGTTGGCCAGAGCTGACTTGATCGTCGAAGGGTCCTACCGAAGCTACCCCCCACCGGCTTCGGATGGGACTTTGTTTTGTAGGTCCCCAGCGGTGACCTCATCTACTGTCGCTCTAGTTGATTCCGATGATGACCAGGTTCTGCATCTTATTAATAGTCAAAATTATAATTTTGCCCTTAGAAGTGTATTATAAGTGTCAGCCAATTTAGCTTCTAGGGCACACATATCTAATCCGAACGCGTAGCTCTCTATTTTGCCTATGCACTGAGACTTAGCTGACCTAGTTTTGGACTGAGCCGACTAACCTGTAGAAAATTTTCTTTCTATAATCTTGGTTCTCTAGTTTTGGTTTCTTGCTTCACCTTGAACCTCAGGCCTCTGAAGCACCAACCAAGCCCCTAGAATCTTCGGAGCCAACACCTTGACTCCTTCCATGGCCTCCCAAGGCCTGGGAGTACCATAAATCCTCACAATCTCCACCTTGGTGCTCCCAAGCCTTGTCAAACCGCTCGTCAATGACCTCCTACATGATCCCGCTGTCCTTGTGCACTCGATAGCCCCTTGTGCAATCATCACCTCCGCCAATCCTCTTCAGCTATTATGCACCCTTAAGGCCTTTTGGATGATCGCTTCCACTGCTAGAGACCTTGGCTTGCATCTCTGCACCACCCTAGAATTGTAGGATCCTTCTGCTTAGCAGCTGCATCACTTTTTCTCAACTTTTTTGGAAAACCCACAATGTTCCTATACCGACACTCGCTGCAAACCCTGACATAGTCTCCTCAGAACTACGCCTGTCCTCCTACGCATGCCGCTCCACCTAAAACTATGCATCACAAGTGTTGGTGCTAGGATATCGATCCTTCCACATCTCTCTACTCTGAACTCATGTCAAATTCCTCTCCAATTGTGAAGCCACCTCTACGGAGCTCCACTTATATCCAAAGTCCATCTGATGCAGCAGAAGCTAACTCTGTCATCAAGTCCCTCGAGGCCAACCACTCAACGTAGCACTACTGAGCCTGTCGCTGCACCTCGAACACCATTGCTATCCTTTCAAACCCTCTATGCTCCATGGACCCCTTCGAAGCCATCTCAGATACCTCACCAACCTGCGGGCACCTCCAAAATCCAAGATCTCATCCAACTCTTTTGAATCCAATGACTAAATCCTAGGGAATTCCACCCTAGTCCTTTTCTTCTATCCCTATACCAGCCATCGCTTCAATTGTGCCTGGAGAACCATCCTCCACCTGAACTATGACTCTTCTTAGTGCTCCTATAGAAGAAACCTGATCCATGATACATCTGGCTGCTAGAGACCTCCTGGCACTCCCTGAGACCCTCTGGCACTCCCTGAGACCTACTCTCGATCTTCCTGAGAAGCCCCTGACATACTTTGCTGAGATACACTACTCGGCTGCTGCACCACCGAGCCTCTCTCAGCCCCATGCCTCTAGAAATGTGCTACTGTAGCACTCCAATGCTCCATGACTCATCTCTACGCCGCTCTACAGTCACCCAGCCCTGACCTACTGGACCTCCATGGATCATCCATCTCCATCACTCCCAAGGCTCCATAAATCCATGCTTTGGTCGAACCGCTAAATACATCTCTGACTACTTCCCTACCTTCCTGACATTGAAGGATGTATAGTTGCTTCTTCAACCATCCTTCGATCATTATCCTTTGGAAAATCTCTCTTCAACAGTCCTACACTATACATCTTCCTAGAGAACTTTGATGCTCTCTGCTGAGATACCTCCCTTGGCTGCTGCATTATCGAGCCTCTCTCAACCCTGCATCTCCAGGAAAGCGCTACTATAGCACTCCAGCGCTACCTGCCTATCACATAATCATCATACACCCCAGCCTTTCCACCAAGACTGATCAGCAAATCATGCACCAAATCCTTCCACCTTAGAAAATTCTCTTTTCGTTAATCCTCTCAACCTCCACCTTCAATCTGCCGCTCCTGGTTGGCCAAACCACCAAAACAACAAAGTAGATTTGAGACATACCATGGAATCCTTGTGCAGATTTTTGATTTCATCTTGCATGACTTCTCCTTTCCTTCCATGCAACATCAGGCTCTGAAACCTGGCTCTTTTCATGCACCATCAGGCTTTGAAACCTGGCATTGATACCATATTGTCGTCCATAATGTCCCAGGCATCACCTAGCTCTGATACCAAATTGTTGACCCATGCTATCGCTCGAATGCCAATCATCCTTGACATCATAAGCATCGATACCATATTGTAGAAGCTCCTGATCTTTAGCATGGACCTAAAGAAACCTGTAACATTCTCTATGGGCAGCAAACCATAGATCCAACACTTAGATCTATGCCGGGAAACCTCCCTCCTTGGGCTTGAGGGAGGTGCCCCCTCCCTCTAGAGCTTCTTCAAGAACTTAGGGCAACTACACTAGAGAGATGAGAAGAAGAGATAATTGAGGGAGAAAAGATCTATATTCCACAGCATAATGAAACCCTAATACAACCTATGTATTTATACATAGCCATTAGGCCCGACCAAAAAATTCTCCGGCTAATCCAATACATGAAAGTACTCACCGAGCCCATGTACACCCATGTCTTCCATGCTCTCATCCTCTAAATTTGGACCCAACCCATACATGAGTTAGCCCCATTAAGTCCTCTCAAATCATGCCTTAAGACCCCTAGGATCAACCCAGACCCTAGCCCAAAATAGACCCTCATGTAACTCTACCCATGCACCAAGCCGGCTTAGTCTCAGCACTGAGCCGGCTAAGTTCTACTGGGTCGGCTCAGTCTACAACTGAGCCAGCCTAGTTCTGTACCATGCCAGCAGTTTTGAACGTGCAGCTCTCTATTTTGCCTATGCATTGAGACTTAGCCTACTCAATTTTGGACTAAGTCGGCTAACCTACAGAAAATCTTCTTTCTATAATCTTGATTCTGCAGCTTTGATTTCTTGCTTCACCTTAAATTTCAGATCTCCAAAGCACCAAGCAAGCCCCTAAAATCCTTGGAGCCAACATCCTGACTCCTCCTGTGGCCTCCCAAGGCTTGGGAGTACTATAAATCCTCATAAAATTTTGTATGACTGTGGAAGTTCATCGATGAGCTAGGAGTGGCACCCTCCTTGGATGGTTCGATTCTGTTATACTATGACAGCACTAGGGCCATAGCTCTAGTGAAGGAGCCAAAGATACATCAGCACACAAAGCATATTCTATGCTGCTACCATCTTATACGAGAGATCATGGAATGAGGTGATGTCAAGATTCAGAAGATTGATGAAAAGGAGAACGTGACCGACCCCTTTACAAAAGCCCTCAAAATCAAAGAGTTTGACAATCACAAATGGAAGATGGATAATCGATACTATTCTAAGTGGCTTTAGTCTAAGTGGGAGTTGTTGGAAAATGTATCCTAAAAGCCGATCATCTAGGTTATAGATGGTTGAGCTAAATATAATTTATACTTAAATTTTAAATAAATAAAATTATTATTTTGGCATTTCATAACTCTTGTGCATCTTTCTGTAATGAACTCTTCTATTATGATATCCTAAGGACTATTTAGACTCGACAAAGTAGGATTTGTCATTTAGTCCTTAAATCAATTCGTGACCAAATGATTCATTATTATTCAGGACAACAACGTATCGAGTGTAGATCATTGTGTGCCATATGTGTTGGTTATCCTCTTAACCAAGAAGTATGGAGATACTGTTATAGAATGTAGGTGAAGTGTAGGGGTATATTTCACTGATCATGGTCCAACTATGGAGCTCTCTGCTGTCAAAAGTTAGTCATGAAGGATATAGGTATAAATGTCCCTTAGATCTGAGATCACCATGATAACTTGCAAGCTACTCACTGCACTTAGGTATCGGACCATCTAAATTTCTAATTCAGTGATCGAAGGCTACTAGGTGCAGTCAAGTACTTGTGAAGTTGGTACGTGAGTCAAGATGCGATTGATCCCTCAAAGTGTTGGAGTAAGTGCATCATTATATTTTTATTTAGCAAAATCTCGATCGGGATAGTTTATTCGATGGATACTGAATTTTAAAATACACTATAGATGACTTTCCAAGGTTGATAGTTTAACCCTAGGTCATCTTTTGAGCATTGAAGTCAAGGGGATGAATTATACGGTAACCATATATCATAAGTTTGTCAATGTTGTATCGTAACTATTTGATTAATCCAGACATCGTGTATCATTGCTAGATGGTCACATCGGTTGGTATAGAAAATTGAGTTCTATACTACCAACTTAGGATTTGAACCTATGAGGTCACACCCAATAGAACTTTCTGCCTGATCTGATGGTTGATATAGAATCCTGATGATCTAGAACTCTATGATCAAGAGTCTCACTGGACTGGGACTCTATGATCAAGAGTCCCACTAACTGGGACTTTGAGTCCTACTCATCTAGAACTCTCAGGCCAAGAGTCCTAATGACTTGTGACTCTATGGTCAAGAATCCCACTGGACTAGGACTTGATGACCAAGAGTCCCACTGAACTAGGACTCTAAGTTCTACTTATTTGAAACTCTATGATCAAGAGTCCCACTGGTCTATGATCGTGAGTTTCATTTGATTAGGACACTAAGTTTAAGAGTTTCACTAATTTGGGACTTTTTAGGAGTTTCATGTAGATTGGATTCTACTGTCCAAACATTCACTTGATTGGGACTCTATGTTTATTGAAGGATTAATTAGCAATTTAATTACTGATTAGCTTAATTTGATTGAACGATGAGGATTCAATCAAATCTGATCGAATTAGATTTGATTGGGTTTGACCCAGTTAGGTTATATGATGACCTAATCGATATGAAAGATTCGACTCTGATTTGATCAAGGACTAGATCTAATTAATTTTTAATTTGATTAGAAATTTATTGAATTGGGTTAAGGCTAATTTGGTTGGATTTAACCTAGTCTAATTAGGTCATGATTAATTGATTTTGTTGAAATAAATTTGGACCAAGTCAAATAAGATTTAAATTTTAAAACTCTCATGCATCCATCCCTTTGACTTTTCCACACTCTTTTTCCCACGCACACTCTAATTTTTTCATCAAGTTATTCCATGCTTAAGAAGGTATTTGTGTGCCATTTGACTTGGTCTTGGTGTTGGAAAGTGGATAGGATTGTACCTTGAATTTTGAATTCAAGCGAACCTCTCAAACTTAGATTCTTATCTTCTCCCTACACCACCCTATTTTTGTCACTACTATTAATTAGTTTAAAGGTGGGCATGTGCACTATAAGGAGAGTCCTTCTATGTGTTAATCATCTTTTCAAACATTGAAAAGGATTTAAATTTTATCTTGAATTTTGAATTCAAGATAATTGGTTATTGGTTGGAACAAATTGAATGACTCTCTCTTATCCTTTGCACGTGGTATTCCCACTTTTTCCATGCCAATTTAAATCAAATTTTTTTTAACGTGTAAGAGAAGAGGGTGTTGCATTATGAGGGGTTTCTGAGAAAGAGAAAATTAGAGAAGGGGGGCTTGTCCTATGTGTGGAAGGGTCAACAATAATTCCTGCACCAAATTTCTTTTCTCACATCCTTCTTCATTTTATTTCTTTTTGAATGCCCATTCAAATTATTTTTGGGAGTAGGTGAATGATAGATAGAAAGTTCTTCTCTCATAAAAATTTATTTCATAGGAAACTCCAAAGAGAGAGGGTGTGAGAAGATTTTCGGATGTCAGAGTTTTTTAGGTGTGTGAAACCCTAGAGTTGGGACTCTAGGTTCAGGTGGAGAGATCAAGTACTGTGAGTGCCCGATCACCACCAAATTTTCACCACTACCTCATCATCCTTCAATGTATATGATCTAATTTTTTGGAGCATCCAGAAGATCAGAAAGAAGGCAATCGATTGGATTGATCGAAGATCAGCCATCGAAGGCCTGAGCGAGGAGCTAGAACTCCGATGGAGCTGATCTGGACCAAGAGATCTACGTGGACCAACCATAGAGGTTGTATGAGTGTGTGGCTATAGCATGATACCAGAGCTTCTTTCGGTGGATTCAGATCATGGAGATCACCTATCCATGTAGAGGTATCAAGTTCTGAACTCAAATCGATTAGCAAATATGATTTGTTGATCAATTGTATTTAAATTTTCTATTATATATTAACATGTCTAGATCCAGATGTAGGATTTTTGATATGATCAATGCATGCTTAATATTAATTTTAGATTAATATTTGCTTCTGCTAAAATAAAATTTTGAAAAGATTTTGAAAAGCATGCTAAAAATCCTATGCAATTTTCTTCAGTGATGAAGTCCTTAAGACTATTTAGATTTGATAAAGAGAGGATTTATTGATTAGTCCTTATAATTATTCATAATCAAACGATATGTTGTTAAGCAGGATGACAATGCTTATCAAGTATTGGTCATTATGTGCCACATAGGTCGGTTGTCCTCTTAACCAACGAGTGTGTAGATACTGGTATGGCATACAAGTGAGATATAAAGATACATCATCACTGAACATGACCAACTCTGAAGTATTCTGCTATCAAAAATTGTTCTGATGGGATATGGGTATAAGTGTCTTTTGGACCTAAGATCACCATGGTGGCTTGCAAGCAACTCACTGTGCTTTGGTGCCAAACTACCTAAATTTCTAATTTAGTGATGGAAGGTTTTTAGGCATAGTTAAGTACTTATGAAGTCGGTGAGTGATCAAGATGGGATTGACCACTCCAAAGAGTTTGGAGATAATTCATCGCTGTATTTCAATTTAGCAAAAACTTGGCCAGGATAATTCATGAGATGGATTTGATATTTTGAAATACAATATGGATGATTTATTTAGAATTGGCCATTGAACCTCGAATCATCCTATAAGCATTTTTGGTTGAGGAGATGAATTATATGAAAACCATATCTACATGGATTCTAAGAATGTTGCTTTATACATTCGATCTATCCGGCTGTCGAGTATCATTGCTAGATAGTAACTTCAATTGGTACAAAAATTTATTTCTGTACTACCTACTTAGGTTCAAATCTATAGGATCATACATATAGGTCTCAATCTAATCGGATGGTTGATCAATGATTAAGAATCATTTTAGGGTTAAACATTCAGTAGGATTGATGTTTGACCTAGTATAAATATTATAGGAGGATCGATTAGCAATTGGATTGCTAATTAGCTTAATTTGATTTAGAAATTGAGCTGAGATCAAGTCTAATTTAATGAAATTCAATTAGATTTAGTTTAGGCTTGATTAGATCTGGTCTAGTTGATTTATTAGATATGCCAATTGTAAGGAAGAATAATTCCTAGTTGAATTAGGACTTAAGTGCACCTAATTTCTAAATTAATTAAAAAATTAAATTAAAATTTTATTGAATTTAATATAATTTAATTAAATTTTTAATTGGGTTAGGAATACTATTAATTAGGTTATATCACGATCTATTTTAATTGGGCTAAAGATTTGGTTTGACTAGTCAAAGCATATAGTCCTAGTTGGACTAGGACTCCTTCCTTGCACCACCTTCCCTTTCTCCATGCCATTTTCATAAATTTTTTTATGAAAAATCTGATTTCTAGAAAGGTTCCATGCCTATCCTTTCCCCCATATCTCTCTTAGATGGTTTGTGATTTTGGATTTGATCAAAACTAAGAAGAAGTGATGATCTAGACTCTATTTAATAGAGTTTGGACAAACCTAAATCTCTTATCTAGTATGGCAACAATTAATCCAATTTTATTATAAAATTTTTGTGGAAGAAAGAGGATTTAGTTATGCATCAAATATCTAAAATCCATGCCAAAAAAGTTTGAGGAGGCACCCAAGAGTTGGACGCCCCTATCCTTGTTCTATTTGGACTCTCTATCAAGGTATTTGACCTAGACAAGAACTCTTCTCTAACTGTCTATTTAAAAGGTGTTAGACCATGAAATTTTGAGAGGTTTTAGACCTAAGAGAGATAGCTTGGGTGTGGAGACCTTGAGCATATCAGAGGTGAGGGTGTGGGATTTTGTAAAGGCACAAATTATTATGCTAGGTGAGAGAAAAGGGCCTAGAGAAGAAGGGTCTTCTCTAGGGTTTTTATTTTAGATTTTTTTCTATAATTTTTTTAGAGAAGAACATGGGAAGAAGGATTCTTCCAGATCCTCCCTTCTCCTCCTTTTATCCTTGAAGAGTTTGAGTCAATTAAAGAAGGAGATTCGGCATCAACCATCGTTAAAGGATCAGTGCAATGCTAGCACACTGTGATGATTTCTAGATTGCTGATTTTTGATTTCTAGATTTCTAGTTAGATGGACGAACTTTATAGTTAAAATCCTATGTGAGATGTGGATAAGACATAAGCCAGTACTCTCACATCTTAGGATCTATGGGTATCTAGCTTATGTCAAATATTTAATCATTGATAAGATTGGACCTAGGTCTGACAAGTGCACTTTATAGGATAACCAAAAGAAACTAAAGGATATTATTTCTGTCTTGTTAATGAACAAAAGGTGTTCGTTAGCCTTAAGATAATCCTTTTAGACAAAGAGTTCCTTAGTAACTGAACTGTTGCCTCTAAGGTCGAACTTGAGAAAGTTTAATAGGTAAAAAAACCAATATAATTAGCTGAACTTGAACTAGATTTGATCAAATCTGAAGCCTAATGTACCTACACCCTTAAGGCAATCCGATAGAGTACCATATTAGCCGAACAGATACTATAGTTTCTTAGTTCAGGATGGTTATCCTATCGAGCTTGATGAGAATGATAAGGATCCGATCACCTACATGGATGCAATGTAGAGACCTAATTTTAAGAAATGGCTTCAAGCCATGAAATCTGAAATGAAATCCATGAAGGTCAACGATGTATGGACATTACTTAATCCACCTAAAGGAATTAAATCCATTGGGTGTAAGTAGATCTTCAAAAAAAAGCAGGGTGCAGATGGAAAGGTAGAGACCTATAATGCCCATCTGGTTGCTAAGGAATATCATCAATGTTATGGTATTGACTATGACAAGACCTTTTCTCCTGTGGCAATGCTTAAATTCATTTGAATTATGCTTGCATTAGCTATCCATCTGAACTATGAGATCTGGCAAATGAATATAAAGATAGTTTTCCTAAATAGAGAGCTGAAAGAAGATATATATATGATATAACCTAAAGAATTCACATCCAAAGATGAATCCAAGGTGTGCAAGCTATGGAGATCCATTTATGGATTCAAGTAGGCATCTCAAAGTTGGAACATGCATTTTGATAAGACGATCAAAATATTTGGCTTCATTAAGAATAGAAAAGAGCACTACATATACAAGTGGGCAAATGATTTAGTGGTGGTATTTCTTATGTTATATATGGATAACATTCTCTTAATCAAGGGTGACATTCGTGCATTATAGGGATTAAAGGTTTGGCTGTCATCTCAATTCTTTATGAAGGACTTAGGAGAAGCATTTTACATTAAGGATAGATCTAAGAGGATGCTTGGGTCGTCCCAATCCATGTACATAAATATTATGCTGAAGTAGTTCTACATAGAGAATTCGAAAAATGACTATCTTTCGATAGGCCATGAAATTTCTTTCTCGAAAAGAGATTGTCTGACAACACCTCAAGAGAAAGAGCATATGAGTAGAATTTCATATGCCTTGGCAGTGAATTTTATCATGTATGCCATGACATGTAGGTGATCAGATATGGCATACTCACTAGGAGTAGTGAGTAGATACCAATCAAATACAGTGGAGAGCCACTAAAAGGTTGTGAAAACCTTCCTTAAGTATTTGAGAAATACTAAGAATCAATGGCTAGTTTATGGTGAGTCAAATTTAAAACTTATGGAGTTTACTAACTCCAACTTTCAATCTAACCATGACGATAGTAAAAGTATGTTGGATTATATATTTACCTTTAATTGTAGAGCTGTCTGCTAGATGAGTTCCAAATAGCACACTATGGCCGACTTTATTTATGAGGCAGAGTACATTGCAGCATTCGATGCTACCAAGAAAGCTGTGTAGTCGAGAAAATTTATCATTGAGTTTGGAGTGGCATCCTTTCTTGATGGTCTAGTCTTGATCTACTGTGATGGCACTAGAGCCATTACTCAGATGAAGGAAGCAAAAGCATATCAACGAACGAAGTATATTTTGCATCTCTACCATCTTGCCTAAGAGATCGTGGAATGAGGTGATATCAACCTTCAAAAGATCGACGGAAAGAAGAACCTAATTGACCCTTTCATTAAAGTCCATATAGTATAGGAGTTCGACAACCACAAGTTAAAGATGGATATAAGATACTGTATCGAGTGGCTTTAGGATAAGTGAGAGTTATTGAAAAATGTGTTCCAAAGTCAATCGTCAGTCTATTGATGGTTGAGCTAACTTTATAATTGTATATGATTTATAATGAATAAAATATTTATTCTGACTTTTCATCATAAGTGTACATCTTTGATTTATGAACTTCTATGTTGTGATGAAGTCCTTATGACTATTTAGAATCCATAAAGAAATAATTTATTATTTATTTCCTAAATATGTTTGTAATTAAATGGTATGTTGTTATCTAGGATGATAACGTTTATCGAGTATAGATCATTGTGTGCCATATAGATTGGTTATCCTCTAAACCAAGAAGTGTATTGACATTGGTATGGCAGGTAGGTGAGATATAGGGATACATCGTTACTGAATGAGACCAACTCTGGAGCATTTTGCAATCAATATTTGCTCAGATGAGATATGGATATAAGTGTCCATCGGATCTAAGATAATCATGGTGACTTGCAAGTAACTCATCATGCTTTGTTTTAGATGTATGTCCTAGAAGCTAGATTAGCTGACACTTGTAATATACATTCTAGGAATATTTTTATAATTTTGATTTAAAATTAATAAAAAATTATATTTTCTATCATAATGTATATAAAGTATCTGTGATACATTCTTTGAGTTAATAAAAATGATAATGCATATTTTCAAGATTTAAAAATTTAAGGCATGTATTATCATAATTAATTCATAAACTGCTTTCGATCATAGGATCATCACAAGGATGGTGATCAATTTAAAAGATTGATATATGGTGTGAAGACACCAGAGTGAGAGTATAGGTACTTATTGAGAATAAGGGCACTGAGCATGACCACCTCAAGCAATCATAAGAGAGTCTATTTTCTTGTCGATGACTAGCTCGATGTTGTAGTCGTGTGTCTGGTTCTTTGACCTAAGATGCATGGTAGTTCATCTTAAGTGTATTATAGTTTGACTGCATCATAACTCGATCTTCTAGCCATTCAAAATTCTGAGGTATATATTGGTTGTAACATGTTCATTGTAGAAACTGGATCGCACCAAGATAGAATCTATCAACCTCGGCAAAGAAGGAGTAGTCCTATGATGATCATGAGATCAAGTCCTTAAGCCCATGGCCATGGCAGTGTGAAATAATGAAAAAGTGTTTTCTATTAGGGCTTCACATCAAAACTCAAATCGAATGATTTAATCATATGATAGATGTTGGGTTTGATGAGTTTACCTTAACCCTAATATTATCGGAGCTCATGATAAAAGAACCCAATCACTCAGATAGTGCACCAAGAGATTTGTATTTGATTCTAATGGGTTGACACCATATACTACTAGATCTCACTACTGAATTTTGGGACCAAATAGAATGGTCTTGATGATCAATCATTCTAATTTGATGAATTGAAAGAGTTCTGATCCGTTGAAAGATATTTCGATGATGTTAATGATGGAGATCATGATATATCACATTATCATATAGAACTAAATCTAACCAGATCACACAAATAAGAGTTTGGATCTGGATGTCATCAATTGGACTAATCCAGTTTAATTATTTTAGATAAGATCCAATCAGGTTCAAGAAAATTATGCTAGCACATGATTGAGCTTGAATTTTTCCTTCTATCTTCATTCTAGTTCATCTCCATTAAGTCAAATTGGATTTGGCTCATTTGAGAACTCTATATGCGTGTGTCTTTGTCTGACTAGAGCTTGTCCATGTCAGATAAAGGGTTGTCTTAACCTAATCTAGGCTTGTCTTAATCCTATTGGATGTGAATAGGACAAGACCTGCTAATTGCAAGAGTTAAGGGAGAAGGGGCATGCACCCATTGGAGAATTTCTAGGGGAGCATGTCCCCTGATTATTTTGCATGGAGAAGGGCTCACATCCACCTTTGGGCATGCGCTCCATGATTGGATAAGGTGGTGCATCATTTGAATAAGTGAAGAGTTTGATAGAGATTGTTGGTGCGATATCTTATTATCGCCAGAGAAATGCTAGAGTTGGAGAAGACGAGGTTACCGTCGATGACCTGCAAAATGAGTCTTGCCCGGAGCCTGGGGTGGTGGCTTCGATAAGACCCTCTGATGATCAAGTTAGCTCTTTTGGCCAATAGAAATAGAGTGCACAGTCAAGAAAGTTGCAGAGTTTTGGAAAGAAGAAAAGAGTCTAGAGAAATCATATCTGGAGGATCCCTTTTAGAGATGAAACCTATAACAAACTGATAGCGATAGCCATAACCATCTGGTAGTGGGCTGCTCAGGCCATGCGAAGTTTATTATGGAGGATGGTGTCTTTTATCGCGACTTGCCAATCGAGAGAGGTGTCCATTATCGTGACCTGCCAATCTTTCTGGACGACTGCCGAATGTTTGGCAGGGATGGGTTTGGGAGTCCAGCAATTAGAGGAATCTTTGAAAAAAGTCTGTCTGAGATGTCCGAACGTGGATCCGCTAGGGGGATCCGGAAGTAGGTTTGCTAAAGGAATCTGCATATAGATCCATAGGAGGAAAGACCTGAAGGAAAATTTGTTTGATGGAGGGATCCGACTGAAGGCGAAGTTTGGAAGGAGTTTGGCTGCTGGAGAGGCTTGCAAAAGGCTCAACTATGGGAGAGGTCTGGAAGGGGCTCGGCTGCTGGAGTGGTCTGTAGAAGGAGCTCGACTGCTGGAGAGGTTCGGAAGGAGCTCGACTGCTAGAGAGGTTCGGAAGGGGCTTGGCTATTGGAGTGGTCCAAAAGAAGTTCGGCTATTAGAGAGGTCCAAAAGGAGTGATCGAAGCATTTTTATGATTACCAGTCACTTCAGGCTAAGCATCAGACTAGACTTCGATGGGAGTGGGGTTTATCCCCAACAATAGTCTCCTTACTTCCAAGTTCAAAATTCAAAGGAAGGAAGAAAAAAGATGACTGTCGAAGCTCGATCTTGGGTTTTTGCGCTTGTTAAGATGAAACATTTTGGTATTTACTGCATTGGCATCAAAGCTTTCTATGTCTAAAATGAGTTCGAAAAGATGGTCCTTCGAATCTCCCATCGGAACCCTACCTCAGGTATGGTGCCATAAAGACTTCGCCTGTCACCACTCCTTTGTCATGAAGAGTGGGATACACGGGGAACACTGACCAACCAATGTTGATCCGCAATCATAATTACCTCGGGTTACCTTAGGCTATTTAGGGCATTCTTCTCTCCTATCGAAGCCATTCTTGCCTGAGTCTTCTCCTTCCTTTGGTCCCCATTCGTCTTCTTCCAAGGATTTTATCCTCCTTCCTCACCTTTCTGAGCTCCGTGTGAGCTTAGAAGTGGCACTCCCTGAAGGGAAATCCTGATTTTCGGATCAGGTTCGTTCAAATCTGATCAGATCGAGAGATATATTTTAAATTTTTTTTTTCTCGATCCCAATCAGATCTGAGATATTTCAGATCTGATTTTATTATTTTAATAATAGAAATAAAATAAAGATAAATTAAATCAAATTTAATTTACCTGATTTGGGTAATCCTATTATCCTGTTGATGATCCTGTTTGCAGCGGAAGGTTCTGGATCTAGCCACGCAAGCGCCTGGCCTCTATCAGTATCCACTCAGACTGGATCTAGAGATCCTCTTCTTCTCTATCACACCTACAAAAATCAGATCTAGATCTAATCTGGAGGATCTTCAAAACTTCTTTTGAAGATCTGCAGTCGTCCTTTGCAGTAGCGCAGCCTTCTTGCTTTTGATCGCCTTTCTTTGATCTGGATCGCACCAACCAAGGTCCAAAACTCCTTTCAGACGTGGAGAGCAAGGGGAGAAGATGGTTTGGCATGGAGGAAGAGGGGAGAGGTAGCCTTGGGGCATGGGGAACTTTGATCTCAATTCAATTTTTTAATTGAATCTCTAATGTTTGAGTTGCGCACAGGGTCTTATTTATAGACTGACTGTGATCCGGCTTCTCTTATTCCCAACCAATCACAACCCTTTGTGAGATCAGATCTAAATCCGATTGGTGGGAATAGAGTTCCCTGGATTCCTACTTAGAGGGCGCCTAAGATCAGTCAAAGTTGGTTTTAGGGAGAACTCTAATTGGAATCCAAAAGAGAGGTGGAGTCCTTGTCCAACAAGGACTCCAAGACTCCTCCAAACTTGGGCTCACGCCACCCTTGGCGTGCGCCCTCCTCCTTGCCAGGTTCTGGCAGGGGGACAGGCCCCCACCAGCTCTCCAATAGGTGCATGACATGTGGTCAAAAGTCAAAGGGTCAATGGTCAATGTTTGACCAGTCAAAGGTAGACTTTTGACCAAAGTCAAAGAACAAGAAATGGCAGGTGACCAAAAATGGCAGGTAATGTCTTATAAAATAAGACAACCTTTTCTGACTTGGACAACCTCCAGTCAGACCATATGAAGGCCTCTGATTGAGCACAAACTCCTTTGGCTCAGACAGGACAACTTATTTATGATAGCAAAAGAAGAACGTTAGGTTCAATCGAGTGCTAGCACGATTTCCTTGAACCTAATTGAATCTCATTCAGATCAATTGAACTAGATCAGTTCAATTGATGATCACCAGATTCAAACCCTTGTTTGTGTGACCCAGTTAGGTTCAGTTCTGTATGGTAATGGGATATGTCATGATCTCTATCATCGACATCATCGAAACTCCTTTCGATGGATCAGAACTCTTCTGATTCGAACAGCTAGAATGATCGATCATCTAAATCATTCTAATTGCTCCCAAAATCCACCAGTGATACCTAGCAGTATATGGTGGCAACCCATCAGAGCTGAATGCGAACCTCTTGGTGCAACTACCTGTGTGATTCAAGTTCTTCTATCTTGAGCCCCGATCAGATTAGGGTTAAGGTAAACTCGTCAAACCCTAGTCTCTGTCATATGATGTAATCATTCGATTCAAGTCCAATGTGAAAATCTAAATAGAAACTCTTTCTATTATTTCACTCTACCATGGCCATGGATTTCTGGACTTGATTCTCATGATCATCATAGGGCTGCTCCTCTACCACCGAGGTAGATAGATTCCATCTTGATGTCATCCAGTTCCTACAATGAACATGCTCATAGCCAACATACACCTCAGGATTCCATATGGCTAGGAGATCGAGTAATGGTGTAGTCAAACTATAACACCCTCAAGGTGAACTGCCGATGCATCTCAGGTCAAAGAACCAGACACACTACTGCAGCATCGAGTCAGTCATTGACGAGAAGGTAGACTCCCTAATGACTACTCGAGGTGGTCACGCTCAGTGCCCTCGTTCTCTAACGAGTACCTGTACTCTCGCTCTGATGTCTCCACACCGTAGACTTAAGACTCATCTACTGAAGAGAAGCAATTGTACACCAACCTTCCGGATCAATCACCATCCTCGTGATGATCCTATGGTCGGGAGCAACTTATGAGTTAATAATGATTATTCATGTCTTAAATTTTCAACTCTTGAAAATATGAATTATCGCTGCCATTAACTCAAAGGATGTATCACAGACACTAAATACACATATGTGATAGAAAATAACCCATTTATTGCTTTTAGTCAAAATTATAATTTTACCCCTAGAAGTGTATTACAAGTGCCAGCCAATTTTGGCTTCTAGGGCACATATATCTAACACTCCTAAGTCTTGAAAATATGAGAAGATAGGTCATTGAAAGATGGGTGCGAGTCAAAAGAAGAATCAGTTTTAATAGTAAAGTTCAGAAATCGGACCGACTCACTTTGAGACTGAGCCAGCTTAGTTGAAAATTGGATTGGCTCAGTCCAGGATTAGGTTGGCTAGGGCTCAGAGAAAAATTCGGACAAAAAGTAGCATTTTTGGATTGTTGGTATGGTATACAACTAGGTTGACTCAGTCTGGGACTGAGTCGACCTAGTCGTAGGTTAGCTGGCTCAATCTGAAACTGGGCCAGCTCAGTTTTCATGATTTATTATTTTGTGTACATGGATTGTTTGAATTTGGAGAATTTTTCTATGAGCTTGGGCTTGATTCTTTGTAAGGTATATATACTAAAAATAGATCAAGATTGTAAGTGTGCTCAAATATACTGAATAAAAGATCTTTTGTTTCAAAAATTTCTTCTCTTCTTCTTTATTTTTTGATTTATTTGATTGTACATCCAAAGAAATCTCTAAGAAGTACTTTCTTGTTGCTTGGCTAATCAACAGTGGCCACACCGATCCTATGGGAAGAGCGCATATTCCCAACATTTGGTATCAGAGCGGTGTTGCGTGGAAGGAAGGAAGACACTTAGGATTTACTACATTGAGAATCTGTTGCACTAGGTTTTATCCTAAAAACTTCTAGTTTACTTCGTGGTTGTCTCTAGATTGAGATGGAGATTGTTTACATGGAGGAACGGTGATACAGAAGTTTGTAAAGAGGACATAGGACTAGTTAGATCTTCTATGAAGGATAGTTTTACTGGTGTGTGATTGTGAAGGATGTTAGGGATTTGTTCTTGACTTATTTGAAGTTATGGGATCAAGTGGATTCAACGTGGATTTTGAGAAGTTCGACAATAAGGGAAACTTTACCCTATGGCAGCAAAGAGTAAGGACTTGTTGGTTTAGTAGAGGATCTATAAGGTCTTGACAAAAGAAAGGCTAAAAAAGATCAGTGCTGAGGATTGGGAAGAGTTGGAGGAAATTACTTTTAGCATAACCTAGATGTGCTTGGTCGATCGGGTTTTGTCCGAGGTTTGCATAGAGACTACGGCAATGGGGCTCTAGGAGAGACTTGAGAACACATACATGGGAAAGAACATGACGAACAAGCTATGATTGAAGAAACAACTGTATAGCTTGAAAATGTTCGAAGGTGGAGATCTTGTTGCACATATCTAAAGGTTCAATCAGATGTATTTTGAGATGATGAGTTCGGATGTGAAGATTGACAAGGAGGATCGGGCATTGCTGCTATTATGTTCTCTTCCAAGTTCGTATGATGGTCTCATAACAACTTTAGTTTATGAAAAGGGAATCCTAAACAATGTAGAGGTTGTTGGTGTGCTCAGATCAAATGAGCAAAGAGAGAAGATCTGCAAGGAAGACCCTAAGTCTGAGATCTTGGCAGTGAATGAAAGACAGGGAAGATCAAAGGAGAAGTTAAGAGGGAAATCCAAGGATAGGTCAAAGTCTCATGATCAGAGGAAGATGACATTGAAATATTATAAATGTCATCAACCTGGACACCTGAAGAGAGATTATCCCTTTTTGAGATAAAAACAAGGAAAAGCCAGCAAGGAAGATGATACAGCTTCTGTGAGTAGTCGTGAAGACCTGCTAGTTGTATTAGATGGATCCATAGAATGTAATACCATGTGGATATTTGGTTCAGCATGCTTGCACCATTATACTTCTCATCGGGAGTAGTTTGCTACCTACCAAAAGATCGATGGTGGAAGTATCAGCTTTGAGGATGATCACCCATGCAAAGTAGTTGAAATTGGCTCTATCAGGGTAAGGATGTACGATGGGATCATTCGTACATTATCAAATGTCAGGCATGTACTAGAGTTGAAAAAAAATTTGACTTCTTTGGGCTACTTGGAGGAGTAGGGTTATGCTTTTAGTAGCCAGGCTGAGAGTAGATGCTTGAAAATTTTCAAGAGAGCTTTGGTGGTGATGAGAGGTAGAAGACTGAGCAATAATTTTTATAGAATGGAAGACTTAGTGGTAAATGATAGTGCAGATGTGCTAACAGCAGCACAGGAGGAGCAGATTTTATATCGACTGTGGTACTTCAGATGGATCATATGAGCGACCATGGGCTCATAGAACTAAGCAAAAGAGATATGATCCCAGCCCTAAAGGAGGGCACAGATTTTTATGAGCCATGTATCTTTGGTAAATAGCATTGGATAAAGTTTGCCAGAAGTACCAAGCGCAGTAAGAGAGTGCTGGATTTAGTGCACTCGGATGTGTGGGGACCAGCTCCTGTATCAGCTAAAGGTGGGGCAAAATACTTTGTTACATTCATTGATGATTTCTCAAGAAACATGTGGGTTTATTTGATCAAAAAAAAATAGAGGTATTTGTTCGACTCAGAGCTTAGAGAGCTGAAGTAGAGAAGGAGTCAGGAAGACAAGTAAAGTGTTTGAGGTCGGATAATGGAGGAGAGTATACTAGCTTGGAGTTTAGGAGGTACTGAGAAAAAAATGGAATCAAATGCCATTACATGATGAGGATGACTCCCTAGTAGAATGGTATCATAGAGAGGATGAACCGAACACTGACCGAGAAGGCATGGAGTTTGAGGCTACAGACATCACTCCCAAAGTCCTTTTGGGGTGATGCTTTAACTTTTTCTTATTTTCTTATGAATAGGTTCTCTCATTATAAGTTGAATGGAAGCATTCCAAAAGACGTTTGGAGTGGAAAGAAGGTGGAGCTTGGCAAGCTAAAAGTCTTTGGCTGCACAGCCTATGCACATGTGGAGGCAATCGAGAGGAGCAAATTGGATCCAAAATCTCAAAAGATGACATTCATAAGGTATCCACAACGAGTCAAGGGATACTTGCTGTCGAACTCTCAGGCACCGAAGTCAGTGATTAGTAGGGATGTTATCTTTGATGAGAAGAGCATCTTGAGTAGGTCTGGGATAGATGAAACTGAAAAAATAAAGGTGAACAGCGGTGGCCAATCAAAGAATGATGGCATGCACATTACATCTACATACAAGAGTGTTCCTATTGAGGTGAAGTTTGGCAGAAAAGTATTATCTCAGATTGAAAATCAGCATGGAGGATCGGCAGTTTAGACAGATGTGCAGGAGCAGTCACAGATATCAAGCAGAGATGTGCCAGTGGAAGTGCCTTTGCATAAGCCCCAGCATACTATTAGGAGATCGATCAGATATGGCATTGATGAGGAGATCCAGAGAATTATATAGAGGCCAAGGAGAGTGAGGATCATAATTCATGAACGCAGGCCATGATGGAGGAGATGGAATTACTTGAGAAGAATCAGACATGGCTGCTGGTAGATCATCCAGAGGGTGCTTGACTTATTGGCTCAAAGTGGGTGTTCATAAAAAAAGAAGCACCTTCAGAACAAGGTGGAGTCAGATTCAAAGCAAGGCTGGTAGCAAAGGGATACTCACAAAGGAAAGGGATTGACTACATAGAAATTTTATCACCTGTGGTGCGTCTTACATCTATTCGAGTTTTGCTGTCACTAGTGGCACAGCATAACATGGAATTCAAACAGATGAATGTGAAGATGGCCTTTCTTAATGGAACATTGGAGAAAAGAATCTACATGAAGCAGTTAGATGATTTCATGGAGATGGGATAGGAAGAAAAGGTGTGTTTACTCAGAAAGTCTTTGTATGGCTTGAAACAATTCCCTCGTTAGTGGTATCGAAGGTTTGATACTTTTGTCTTGAACCTGGGTTTCAGCAGATGTGAACATGGCTATTGTATCTACGTCAAGAATATAGATGAGGAGGATGCCCTATACCTATTATTGTTTGTAGATGATATGCTCATAGCCTGTAGAAGCATGGATGCTGTAAAAAGGTTGAAAAGGACATTATCATCTAAATTTGAGATGAAAGATTTGGGTCCAACTGAGAAAATCCTTGGAATGAAGATTTGCAGAGATAGGTGCAAAGGAGTGCTCCATTTGTCACAAGAAAAGTTTGTCCAAAAGGTTCTAGAGAGGTTTGGGATGGAGAGGGCCAAACCTGCAGAGACGCCATTGCCGAGCCATAGTCTCTCTCCAAGTTACTATGCCCCCAGTCAGAAGATGAGAGAGAGTACATGGAACGAGTCTCTTATGCAAATGCTATGGGCAATGTGATCTATACTATGGTATGTTGTAGACTAGATATAGTACGTGCTATGAGCACGGTTATTAGATACATGGCTAACCGTGGAAAGGAACATTGAAAAGCATTGAAATGGATGTTGATATATCTGCATCGAACAAGGGATTATGGTTTGGTATTTGGTGGGCAAATGGGAGGATTTGGAGAACAATCTGTGAAGATGTGTGAAGGTTCAAGTCCTCTGGAAGGATTTGTTGATGCAAATTATGCTGGTGATCTTGATACAATGAGGTCTACTACTAGATATCTCTTCTGCATATATGGTGGATCGATGTCTTGAAGATCAATCTTTCAACCAATCACGATCTTCTCTATCACAGAGGTCGAGTATATTAGGATAATGGAGGCTGCAAAGGAAGCCCTTTGGCTTAGGAGGCTGATTGATGAGTTGGGAGTGGAGCAGAGCAAGGTTACACTATTTAGTGATAGTCAGAGTGCTCTATTGTTGGCACAAAATCCAGTCTATCATGCGCGCACAAAGCATATAGACATGAGATACCATAGGATCAGAGAACTGATGGAGGAAGGTGAAGTGGAACTGATGAAGGTCCATACCAAGGAGAATCAGTCTGATGCACTTACGAAGGCACTCCCCAGAGATAGCTTTCAGAGATGTGTGGCATGGATGGGTCTGTTGAGAAGAGATGAGTTCATAAGGACTTCAAAGCACCAAGGTTGAGAATGTGAGCTTAGAAGTGGCACTCTCAAGTCTTGGAAACATGAGAAGACAGGTCAATGAATGATGGGAGCGAGCCAAAAGAAAAATCAATCTCAATAGTAAAGTTTAAAAACTAGGCCGACTCACTCGAGACTGAGCTAGCTCAGTTGGAAACTGGGTCGGCTCAGTCCAGAACTGGATCAGGTAGGTCTCAGAAAAAAATTTAGATAGAAAGTAGCATTTTTGGACTATTAGCATGGTACACAATTGGGTCGGCTCAGTCTAGAACTGTGCCGACCTAGTCGCAGGTTAGTCGGCTCAGTCAGAAACTGGGTCGGCTCAGTCCGAAACTGGGCTGGCTCAGTTTTCGTGGGTTATTATTTTATATACATGAGTTGTTTGGGTTTGGATAGTTTTTCTATGAGCTTGGGCTTGATCCTTTATAAAGTATATATACTGAAAATAGGTCAAGATTGTAAGTGTGCTGAAATATGCTTAATAAAAGCTCTTTTCTTTCGAAAATATCTTCTTCTCTACTCCTTGATTTATTTGATTGTGCTTCCACAGAAATCTCTAAGAAGTACTTTCTTATTGCTTGGCTAATCACCAGTAGCCACGCCGATTTGTGTGGAAAGAGTGCATATTTTCAACACTCCAGATACCCTTTTGGCTGATTCTCATTGCATCCATTATCATTTCTTTCTCCCCAGATAGCTTAGATCAATTTTCTATCCCTTCTCTTAGGTCATTCATGCACTTTCTTTCTAGCTTCTTACTCTCTCAATTTTTTGGTAGCAACATTTGCCTTGCATTTTTTTTTTTTTTTGGGGGCTTTCTCTAGATTTTATTTTGATCCAGATGTCTTCCAAAATCTTCCACTCCATCAGTTCTTGGGGCTCACCTAGACCGATCTTTCTTGATCCCGCACCTCGGGCGAAGGTAGATCCTAGAAATATGTTCCACTCATCCTTTGTTCTAGATACCATTCCATCTATTCTTACTTCAAACAATCTTTCTCTGATCTGAATTTGATATGGAATCCTCCAAAAATACGATCTTGAACTCCCTAGCTTCGATGATCGAGTAAGCTCTCCTTCAATTGGTCGATTTTATTTATACTTAGAAACTTTGCGTGTCGGACTTAGGCTCCCACTACCTCCTTTTATAGTCGTCCTCTTTTGATTTTTAAACATCTCTTTCGTATCTATCATGCCGAACTTCTTTTGGTTCATCGTTGGTTTTCTTTCTTTCTATCAGCTGGCTGAGGTCCAACCGACCATTTTGCTCTTTAGAAATTTCTACAACTTCATGCACCATCCTTCCACGAAGGACTGATGGTTCTTCTCCCCCAGTTCAGTAAGAAGGAGTTTTTGAAAGGTGCCCCTTCTTCCATTCATAACTGAAAGAAAAAGTACTTTTTTATTTATTGTCTAACCTTGCTCTTAGATCTCCCTCCTTGGGGTTAAATTAGGGAGTCAGTTCGTCGAGCTCCTAGCTTAGATGGAGCCAATCTTGATTCCTCTAATAAACTCAAAGCATACCAAACTCCTCTCCTTCTCATCCTTCTGAAAGAACAGACCTTGTTCAACTTGGGTCTGAGTTCTCTTGATCTCATTGGTATGTCTTTTGCTTTTCGAATTCACATGATTTTGCACATGTATTGCCACTGACCGCACTTCTTTTTCTATTGTAGAAATAGATACCAAACCCACCAAAATGCTTACCAAAGGGCTTTACACCAAGAAGAGGAAAAGGAAGGCATCGAGCGATAGCTCGAAGAGGATGATGGTTGGTGATTCTAGCTCCACGGTCCCCACCTCCACTGCCGTTGCGGAAGGAAAATCCTGATTTTCTAGACCAGGTTCGTTCAGATCTGATCAGATCAAGAGAAATATTTTAAAATTTTTTTTCTTTGAACTAGATCAGATCTGAGATGTTTCAGATGTGATTCTTATTATTTTCATAATTAAAATAAAATCAAATAAATTAAATCAAATTTAATTTACCTTGAAGTGGATAATCCTATTATCCGATGATGATTTATGAGCAATCAAAGGTTCTGGATCTAGCCACGCAAGTGCCTGACCTCTATCGATATCTACTTGGGCTGGATCAAGAGATTATTTTCTTTTCTATCATGTCTCCAAAAATCAGATCTAGATCTGATCTGGAGAATCTTCAAAACTTCTTTTGAAGATCAGCAGTTGTCCTTTGCAGCAGCGCAGCCTTCTAGCTTTCAGTCACCTTTCTCTCCTCTGGATTGGACCAACCAAGGTCCAAAACACTTTTGGACGTGGAGAGGAGAGGGAGAAGGTGGGTTTATCATGGTGGAAGAGGGGAGAGGAAGCCTTGGGGTGTGGATTTTAATTGCTCTTTGAGTTGGGCATAGGGTCTTTTTTATAGACTATCTGTGATCTAACTCCTCTTCTTCCCAACCAATCACAACTCTTTGTGAAATCAGATCTAAATTCGATTGGTGGGAATAGAGTCCCCTAGATTCCTCCTTAGAGGGTGCCTAAGATCAGTCAAAGTTGGCTCTTAGGAGAACTCTAATCGAAATCCAAAAAGAGATGGAGTCCCTGTCCAATAGGGACTCCTGGGCGCCTCCAACTTGGGCACACACCAAGGGTGGCATGCGCCCTCCTCCTTGCCAGGTTCTGGTAGGGGGACAGGCCCCCACCAGCTCTCCAATAGGTGCATGACATGTGGACAGAAGTCAAAGTATCAATGGTCAATGTTTGACCAGTCAAAGGTCAACTTTTGACCAAAGTCAAAGGACGAGAAATGGTAGGTGACCAAAAATGGTAGGTAATGTCTTACAAAATAAGACAACCTTTTCTGACTTGGACAAGCTCCAGTCAGACAAAGTGAAGGCCTCTGATCGAGCACAAACTCCTTTGGCTCAGTCAGGACAACTATTTATGATAGTAAAAGAAGAACGTTAGGTTCAATCGAGTGCTAGCACGATTTTCTTGAACCTAATTGAATCTCATTCAGATCAATTGAACTGGATCAGTTCAATTGATGATCACCAGATTCAAACCCTTATTTGTGTGACCCAGTTAGGTTCAGTTCTGTATGGTAATGGGATATGTCATGATCTCTATCATCGACATCATCGAAACTCCTTTCGATGGATCAGAACTCTTCTGATTCGAACAGCTAGAATGATCGATCATCTAAATCATTCTAATTGCTCCCAAAATCCACCAGTGACACCTAGCAGTATATGGTGGCAACCCATCAGAGCTGAATGCGAACCTCTTGGTGCAGCTACCTGTGTGATTAAGTTCTTCTATCTTGAGCCCCGATCAGATTAGGGTTAAGGTGAACTCGTCAAACCCTAGTCTCTGTCATATGATGTAATCATTCGATTCAAGTCCGAATGTGAAAATCTAAATAGAAACTCTTTCTATTATTTCACTCTGCCATGGCCATGGACTTCTGGACTTGATTCTCATGATCATCATAGGGCTGCTCCTCTACCACCGAGGTAGATAGATTCCATCTTGATGCTATCCAGTTCCTACAATGAACATGCTATAGCCAACATACACCTCAGGGTTCCATATGGCTAGGAGATCGAGTAATGGTGTAGTCAAACTATAACACCCTCAAGGTGAACTATCCGATGCATCTCAGGTCAAAGAACCAGACACACTACTGCAGCATCGAGTCAGTCATTGACGAGAAGGTAGACTCCCTAATGACTACTCGAGGTGGTCACGCTCAGTGCCCTCATTCTCTAACGAGTACCTGTACTCTCGCTCCGGTGTCTCCACACCGTAGACTCAAGACTCATCTACTAAAGAGAAGCGATTGTACACCAACCTTCCGGATCAATCACCATCCTCGTGATGATCCTATGGTCGGGAGCATTTTATGAGTTAATAATGATTATTCATGTCTTAAATTTTCAACTCTTGAAAATATGAATTATCATTACCATTAACTCAAAGGATGTATCACAGACACTAAATACACATATGTGATAGAAAATAACCCATTTTATTGATATTAGTCAAAATTATAATTTTGCCCCTAGAAGTGTATTACAAGTGTCAGCCAATTCTGGCTTCTAGGGCACATATATCTAACAATCTCCCACTTATCCTAAAGCCAATTGGCTACAAGTCTAAGTCCCATCTTCTCAAGGTGGGCTTCGATCTTCTGCTGGCCCAACGGCTTTGTAAGTGGGTCTGCCACATTATCTGTGGAGTCAACTCTCTTGACCTCGACGTAACCCTTCTCGAGGTAATCGCGGATGAGGTGGTATCGCCGCTCAATGTGCTTGGATTTTTGGTGAGACCTCAACTCCTTAGCAAGGGCTATGGCGCCATTGTTGTCGCAGTATAGAGGAATGGCATCTGATGGCATTACTCCAATTTCTGCAGCAAACTTCTTGTACCAGAATGCTTCCTTCGCAGCCTCTGATGCAGCGATATATTCTGCTTCCATGGTGGAATCTGCTATCACAATTTGCTTGGAACTCTTCCAGCTGACAGCACCACCATTGCACACAAACAGACTCCCAGATGTCGACTTTCGATCATCTATATCGGACATGAAATCCGAGTCTGTGTATCCCTGGACTTGGAGTTCTCCGTTACCAAAGACCAACATCATATCCTTAGTTCTTCTCAAGTACTTAAGGATACATTTCACAGAAGTCCAGTGTTCTTCACCTGGATTTGACTGATATCTGCTTGTGACACTCACAGCATGGGCTATATCAGGTCGTGTACATAGCATGGCATACATGAGGCTCCCTATTGCAGAAGCATAAGGGATCTTGCTCATGCGTTCTATTTCCTCAGGTGTGCTAGGGCACATCTTCTTGGAAAGATGAATACCATGTCTGAAGGGTATTAATCCCCTCTTAGAGTTTTCCATACTAAACCTCTTTAGTACTTCCTCTATGTACATCTTCTGTGAAAGTCCTAGCATCCTATTCGGTCTATCCCTATAGACCTTAATTCCTAGAATAAAGGATGCTTCACCTAGGTCTTTCATGGAGAATTCCTTGGACAACCATAATTTGACTGTTGTCATCATGGGAATATCATTCCCAATAAGGAGGATGTCATCCACGTACAATACGAGGAAGACAACAGCGCTCCCACTGACCTTTTTGAAGACACATGGTTCCTCTTCATTTTTGATGAAACCAAACTATTTTGATCACATCATTGAAATGAGTGTTCCAGCTCCGAGATGCTTGCTTAAGTCCATATATGGACCTTTGCAGCTTGCAAACCTTGTGATCAGTATCACTGGATGTGAAACCTAGCGGCTGTTCCATATAGATATCTTCCTCAAGATATCCATTCAAGAATGCCGTTTTCACGTCCATTTGCCATATTTCATAATCGAAAATAGGCTGCAACGGCAAGCAATGTGCGGATGGATTTTAGCATAGCCACTGGAGAAAAGGTATCCTGATAGTCAATGCCTTCGCACGTTGACTATAACCTTTTGCCACTAGTCTAGCCTTGAATGTCTCCACATTCCCATCTGCACCAATCTTTCTCTTGAAGATCCATTTACACCCAATAGGTACTATACCTTCTGGTGGATCTACCAAGGTCCAGACTTGGTTTGAGTGCATCGAGTCAATTTCTGACTGCATTGCCTCTAGCCATTTCTCAGAGTCGATATCTGATATCGCCTCGTTGTAGGTTTTGGGATCATCACCATGAGCACCATTACCTACGAGGAACATTTCCTCTACTTCCTCTGAAATAATACCTAAGTATCTTTCAGGAGGGATGGGAAAACTCTTTCCGATCTATGAGGTGGAGGAGGTAGTGTTCTTATTGGCTCAACCTGATTTGGTTCCAATTGGTCCTTAGCTCGTTGTACTTGTGAGACTTTCTCATCAAGCTTAATCTGCTTTCCAATGCCGCTATCTTGAATAAACTATTTTTCAAGAAAGATGGCATGTCGACTCACAATCACATTGTGGTCTTCTGGAATGTAGAAATAGTATCCTAATGACTCTTTAGGATATCCTATGAATCGAGCTCTAAAGGACCTAAACTCTAACTTGTCCGCTTGTTGTCTTTTGACATGAGCCGGACAACCCCAAATTCTGAGATGACTCAGACTTGGTTTCTTACCATGCCATATCTCATACGGTGTGGTAGGAACGGTCTTAGAGGGAACCCTATTCAGTAGATAAATTGAAGTTAACAATGAATGTCCCGAAAGAAAATCAGGGAGGTCTGTGAAGCTCATCATGGATCGGACCATATCCAATAGAGTCCGATTTCTCCATTCTGAAACTCCCGTTGAGTTGAGGTGTTCCTGGTGGAGTCCATTGAGAGACTATGCCATTATCCTTGAGATAGTCTAGGAATTCCCGGCTAAGGTATTCACCTCCTCGATCTGATCGAAGAACCTTAATGGGTTTTTCAGTTTGTTTTTCTACTTCATGTCTGAATTCTTTGAACTTTTCAAAAGCTTCAGACTTATGTCTCATAAGATACACATACCCATACCTAGACAGATAATCGGTAAAGGTAATGAAGTAGACAAAATTGTCTCTAGCTGGCACATCAAATGGGCTGCACACATTAGTATGTACTAGGGCAAGGAGATCTATGGCCCTCTCCCCATGTCCTACAAAAGGGAGTTTGGTCATTTACCCTTGGAGACAAGATTCACAAGTTGGATATGACTTGGAAGTCAATGGACTCAATAGCTCATTTTTCTTCAATTTGTTGATCCTATCTTCTGCTATATGACCTAATCTTAGGTGCCATAGATATCTATCGTTTGGACTATCCCTAGGTCATTAATAAGGACTATCGTTTGGACTATCCCTAGGTGCCATAGATATCTTCAATTTTTCTTCATTTTTCTTCACGTTTTGCTCGATAGTTAGAATAAGTACATCAATATGTAGCTGATAAAGATCATTAATAAGGAAACCATTTGCAATTCTATTTCTTTCATAAAGAATGTTACAATGGTCCTTAAAGAAGGTAATCACATAGCCTTCTAGTACTAAGCATCAAACAGAAATCAAATTCCTGCTAGTTGCAGGCACATAATAACAGTCTTTCAAAACTAAGTCTAAACTAGATGGTAATCGAAGAGGGTATGTTCCGACCACCACTACAGCAACTCTTGCTCCATTATCGATGCGTAGGATCATGTCTCCATCCCTCAGCCTCCTGCTATCCTCAAGACCCTGCATGGAAGTGCACAGATGAGCACTAGAACCAGAGTCAAGCACCCAACTGGATGCAGAAGAAACCGTAAGGTTAGACTCAATAACGAGCATACCTCCAGAAGGACCTTCCTTCTTGTTCTTCAGGGTGGCCAGGTAAGTAGGGCAGTTTCGCTTCCAATGGCCGTCGCTGTTGCAATGGAAACACTTTCCTTTGGCAGCGGCTTTCTTCTTCGGCTCTGCCTTCTTCTTCTTTGCTCCTTCCACCTTCTACTTTTTCACAGACTTCTTTTTCTTTCCATAAGACTTTCTTTTGGAAGAAGTCCATTCCATAGCAAGAACTGAGCCTTTAGAACCTTTCATAGAAAGCTCAGCGGTGACCAGCATATTCATTAATTCGGCCAAGGAATTTTGAAGTTTATGCATGTGGTAATTCATGATGAATTGCCCATATGCATCAGTCAAGGATTGCAGAATAATATCATTCTGCAGATCCAAGTCTAACTTCACACCGAGCTTCTCAAGCTCTTCCATGTCCTTGATCATCATCAGACAGTGATCTTGGACTGACTGCCCATCACGCATCTTAGCCTTAAAAAGTCATTTTGTGACTTGATACTTGGCTGCGCGACTCTGTTCACCAAACATCTCCTGCAGGTGAGCCAACATTTGGCGAGCAGTCCCGATATCTTCATGTTGGCGCTGGAGCTCATCAGACATCGAGCCCAACATGTAATATCTGGCCTTATTATCTTCGTCTATCCATTTTTTCAGAGACGCTCTCTGTTCAGTGGATGGACGAGGCTGGTAAGGTGGGAGGGTCCTGGTCCAATACATGGGTTAACTTCTCGAAACCCAAAATGATTTTGTAGTTCCTGAGCCAATCTTTATAATTGGGTCCGGTCAGTCTATGTGTGTCCAGGATACGTGCCAATGGGTTGGACGCAGACATTTTTCTGTAGAGAGTCAAAGATTCTAGTTAGATACTGTAATTATGACTTGACCAATTTATTTAGAATTTTATTTTTAAATAAATTAGCTCCCACTATTTTCTCGGATCCCTACACTCCCTCTGTAGAGATGCAAAAATCTCCATGATTAATGATTTCTAGTGGGTGGTGCGGTCTCACCAACTGACTCATCACCTCACCTAACAGTTATTGGTGATGGGTTAGCCAATGAGTGAACAACTCTTGTTCAATGATTCTCTAATCATGGTGCACCCAAACTTGGTCTCTAATTCATGAATCTCACCGTATCCAGAATATTGATCCACTCCTTAGTTAAGTCAGACCCACCATTTGCATAGACTGGATTCCTAATTGAGTCTCTCACCGTATCCGAAAATATTGAGCCCAACTCATCCTCCAGCCCATAGCATCCAATGCCTAATAGACATGGTTGCATCTTCCTGGTGCAACTGAGCCACTGTATCCAGCCGAGAACAATCAACCCCGGAAAGGGCCCGCACATCTACAATGGTGGAAGACCTCAGACTTAATCTTTTCTTAGGGAGAATTGATTCAGGTCTCATTAAACTAGACTTGTCATAGTCATAACAATTATGACTAACCTAGTGGCATGGGTTAGCTCGGATTATTGACCACCTCAGATCAGAACTGTGTCAACAGATATGGCCAGGTAAGTGAGATCCGGTGGAAGGAATATGCCATTAACTCGTACAAGAATGCATTCAGGTCGAGTAGCTTCCAATTAAAAATCAGTCGGTCGTATGTGCCAAACTTACCTTAGACACCAAATTGTTGAGTCAGAACCAATTGGGTTAGCCTACAATCCAGACTCTAACCTCTGAGCCTAATTAGGTCTTGCTTGATCGTGACTCGATCTTGACCCAGACTTAATCCTATTAGGCTGGTCAATTTAAGCATTGTTGATCCCATCTAACCAACTCTTGATTCGGTTTGATCAACCGCTTAGACCTAATTGAGCTACCCAAGCCCGAACCCAGTATTATGAATATGTCTTAGATCTAAAATTCTCAATTTTAGACCTAATTAATATTTCATAATCTTAATTTTTAATTAAGTAGGGTTCATAAATAAAATATGCACAATAAATCCTAGGGTTTCAGGATCTAGGGTTTTGCAGAAAGTAAGTTTTGGATTTCTGATTAAGGACGAACACGCAGCACCCCTACACATCATAAGAACACCCCATCGGATGGAAGGAGAGGGCCTTTAAACCCTTCTTCATTCTTATGACCGGACGGCCAAGAGGAACGCCTTAATCAGGAACATGCAATACTACAAAATAGTTTTTGATCTATATCATATATCTCATATACAAATTAGATCTAATCATGGCATATTTTGCATACATCTCATGTATCGAATCATGCATATTTTCAGATCTAAATTATCTCATAATAATCTAAAAAATTAGATTTAAATTGATCTAATCAAAATAAATTCTAATCTAGACAATTATGTAGAACTATTCTACAACTAGTCTAGACATGCATCAATCATATCTCATATGATGTTTAAAATTAAATAATTTTTATTTGCTATTTTTTAGATGTTATTATAACCATTATAATATCAAAAAATAGTAAATAAATAGATCTAAAATATGATTTAATCAAATTAAATTAAAAACATGCAAGACTATTCTATAGAACTATTCTATTTTAGAACTAGTCATGCATATTTTCTAATCTTAGATCCAAATCATTAATTTTAATTTTCTCTAATTTTAGATATGATCACATCTCATGTGACATCTAAAATCACTTATTTTCTAATTAAAATAAATTTAAAAATAGATCTAAACACTTTTAGAACCTTGGCTCTGATACCAGTTGAAGGGAAAATCCTGATTTTTCGGACCAGGTTCGTTCAGATCTAATCAGATCAAGAGATATATTTCAAAAAATTTTTTCTTTGATCTAGATTAGACATAGGATGTTTTAGATCTAACTCTTATTATTTTAATAATTAAAATAAAATCGGATAAATTAAATTAAATTTAATTTATCTTGAAGTGGGTAATCCTATTATCCGATGATGATCCTATGAGCAGCGGAAGGTTCTGGATCTAGCCATGCAAGTGCCTGGCCTCTACCGGTATCCACTCAGGCTAGGATCTAGAGATCCTCTTCTTCTCTATCACATCTCCAAAAATTAGATCTGGATCTGATCTGGAGGATCTTCAAAACTCCTTTTGAAGATCAGCAGTTGTCCTTTGCAGCAGTGCAGCCTTCTAGCTTTCAGTCGCCTTTCTCTCATCTGGATTGCACCAACCAAGGTCCAAAACTACTTTTGGACATGGAGAGGAGAGGGAGAAGGTGGGTTTGGCATGGAGGAAGAGGGGAGAGGCAGCCTTGGGGCATGGGATTTCAATTGCTCTTTGAGTTGGGCGTAGGGTCTTATTTATAGACTATCTATGATCCAACTCCTCTTCTTCCCAACCAATCACAATTCTTTGTGAAATCAGATCTAAATCTGATTGGTGGAAATAGAGTCCCTTGGATTCCTCCTTAGAGGGTGCCTAAGACCAGTCAAAGTTGGTTCTTAGGAGAACTCTAATCAGAATCCAAAAAGGAGATGGAGTCCCTGTCCAACAGGGACTCCTGGGCGCCTCCAACTTGGGCACACACCAAGGGTGGCGTGCTAGTTAGCTTGAATTGTCTCCACATTCCTCCTTTTGCACCAATCTTTCTCTTGAAGATCCATTTCACCCAATAGTACTATATCCTTTGGTGGATCTACCAAGGTCTAGACTGGTTGAGTGCATCGAGTCAATTTTTGACTGCATTGCCTCTAGCCATTTCCGAAGTCATATTCTGATATCGCCTCATTGTAGGTTTTGGGATCATCACCATGAGCACCATACCTACGAGGAACATTTTCTCTACTTTCTCTGAAATAATACCTAATATCTTTTCAGGGGAGGAAAACTCTTTTGATCTACGAGGTGGAGGAGGTAGTTTCTTATTGGCTCAACCTGATTTGTTCCATTGGTCCTTAGCTCATTGTACTTTGAGATTTTTTCATCAAGCTTAATCTGCTTTCCAATGCCGCTATCTTGAATAAACTATTTTAAAGAAAGATGGCATGTCGACTCACATCACATTTGGTCTTCTGAATGTAGAAATAGTATCCTAATGATCTTTAGGATATCCTATGAATCGAGCTCTAAAGGCCTAAACTCTAACTTGTCCGCTTGTTGTCTTTTGACATGAGCCAGCAACCTAATTTCTGAGATGACTCAGACTTGGTTTCTTACTTATGCCATATTCATACGGTGTGGTAGGAACGGTCTTAGAGGGGAACCCTATTCAATAGATAAATTGAAGTTAACAATGATATCCCCCAAAGAAAAAGGAAGGTCTGTGAAGCTCATCATGGATCGGACCATATCCAATAGAGTCCATTTCTTCCATCTGAAACCCGTTGGTTGAGGTGTTCCTGGTGGAGTCATTGAGAGACTATGCCATTTCCTTGAGAGTAGTCTAGGAATTTTGCTAAGGTATTCACTCCTCGATCTGATCAAAGAACCTTAATGTTTTCTAGATTTATTTTCTACTTCATGTCTGAATTCTTTGAACTTTTCAAAAGCTTCAGACTTGTGTCTCATAAGATACACATATCCATACCTAGATAGATCATGTCATAAAGTAATGAGTAGAACAAAATTTCTCTAGTCGGCACATCAAATGCGCCGCACACATCGTTGTACTATAGGGCAAGGAGATCTTGGCCCTCTCCATGTCTAACAAAAGAGTGTTTGGTCATTTTGCCTGAGAGCAGATTCAAAGTATGGATATGACTCGGAATCAATGGACTCAATAGCCCATTTTTCTTCCAATTTGTTGATCTATCTTCTGCTATATGACTAATCTTAGGTGTACATGATATCTAATCGTTTGAATATCCTAGGTCTTTGGCATTCACGTTCTTGCTCGAATAACGAGCATACCTCCAGAAGGACTTTCCTTCTTATTCTTAGGGTGGCCAGGTAAGTAGGATGTTCCGCTTCAAGCCATCGCTGTTGCAATGGAAATACTTTCTTTTGCAGTCGCTTTCATCTATGTCGTTCTTCTTCTTTCTTTCTCCTTCACCTCTACTTTTTCACAGGACTTCTTTTTTTTTCATAAGACTTTTCTTTTGAAGAAGTCCGTTCCATAGCAAGAACTGAGCCTTTAGAACCTTTCATAAGAAAGCTCAGCGGTACCAGCATATTCATTAATTCAGCCAAGAATTTTGAAGTTTATGCATGTGTAATTCATGATGAATTGCCCATATGCATCAGTCAAGGATTGAGAATAATATCATTCTACAGTCCAAGTCTAACTTCACACCGAGCTTCTCAAGCTCTTCATATCCTTGATGATCATTGATAGTGATCTTGGACTGACTTGCCATCAGCATCTTAGCCTTAAAAAGTCATTTCGTGACTTGATACTTGCTTGCGGACTCTGTCACCAAACTCTCTCGTAGGTGAGCCAACATTTGGCGAGCAGTCCCATATCTTCATGTTGGCACTGAGCTCATCAGACATCGCCAACATGTAATATCTGGTTATTATCTTCGTCTATCCATTTTTTCAGAGACGCTCTCTTTCAGTGAATGGACGGCTGGTAAGGTGGGAGGGTCCTGATCAATACATGGGTTAACTTTCAAGACCCAAAATTTTGTAGTTTCTAGCCAATCTTTATAATTGTCGGTCAGTCTGTGTGTGTCCAGATACTGCTAATGGTTGGACGAGAACATTTTCTTAGAGAGTCAAGATTCTATTAGATACTCTAATTATGAACTTGACAATTTTATTTAGAATTTTATTTTTAAACAAATTAGCTCCCACTATTTTTCTCGGATCCCTACACTCCCTTTGTAGAGATGCAAAAATCTCGATTATGATTTCTAGTGGGTGGTGCGGTCTCACCAACTGACTCCATCCTTCAAGATCAATTGAACTAGATCAGTTCAATTGATGATCACCAGATTCAAACCCTTGTTTGTGTGACCCAGTTAGGTTCCAGTTCTGTATGGTAATGGGATATGTCATGATCTCTATCATCGACATCATCGAAACTCCTTTCGATGGATCAGAACTCTTCTGATTCGAACAGCTAGAATGATCGATCATCTAAATCATTCTAATTGCTCCCAAAATCCACCAGTGACACCTAGCAGTATATGGTGGCAACCATCAGAGCTGAATGTGAACCTCTTGGTGCAGCTACCTGTGTGATTAAGTTCTTCTATCTTGAGCCCCGATCAGATTAGGGTTAAGGTGAACTCGTCAAACCCTAGTCTCTATCATATGATGTAATCATTCGATTCGAGTCCAATGTGAAAACTAAATAGAAACTCTTTCTATTATTTCACTCTGCCATGGCCATGGAACTTCTGGACTTGATTCTCATGATCATCATAGGGCTGCTCCTCTACCACCGAGGTAGATAGATTCCATCTTGATGCAATCCAGTTCCTACAATGAACATGCTATAGCCAACATACACCTCAGGGTTCCATATGGCTAGGAGACCGAGTAATGGTGTAGTCAAACTATAACACCCTCAAGGTGAACTGCCGATGCATCTCAGGTCAAAGAACCAGACACACTACTGCAGCATCGAGTCAGTCATTGACGAGAAGGTAGACTTCCTAATGACTACTCGAGGTGGTCACGCTCAGTGCCCTCGTTCTCTAACGAGTACCTATACTCTCGCTCCGGTGTCTCCACACCGTAGACTCAAGACTCATCTACTAAAGAGAAGCGATTGTACACCAACCTTTTGGATCAATCACCATCCTCGTGATGATCCTATGGTCGGAGCATTTTATGAGTTAATAATGATTATTCATGTCTTAAATTTTCAACTCTTGAAAATATGAATTATCATTACCATTAACTCAAAGGATGTATCACAGACACTAAATACACATATGTGATAGAAAATAACCCATTTTATTGATATTAGTCAAAATTATAATTTTGCCCCTAGAAGTGTATTACAAGTGTCAGCCAATTCTGGCTTCTAGGGCACATATATCTAACAATCTCCCACTTGTCCTAAAGCCAATTGGCTACAAGTCTAAGTCCCATCTTCTCCAAGGTGGGCTTCGATCTTCTGCTTGGCCCAATGGTTTTGTAAGTGGGTCTGCCACATTATCTATGGAGTTGACTCTCTTGACCTCGACATAACCCTTCTCAAGGTAATCGCGGATGAGGTGGTATCGCCGTTCAATATGCTTGGATTTTTGGTGAGACCTTGGCTCCTTAGCAAGGGCTATGGCGCCATTGTTGTCGTAGTATAGAAGAATGGCATCTGATGGCATTACTCTGATTTCTACAGCAAACTTCTTGTACCAGAATGCTTCCTTCGCAGCCTTTGATGCAGCGACATATTCTGCTTCCATGGTAGAATCTGCTATCATCGTTTGCTTGGAACTCTTCCAACTGACAGCACCACCATTGCACACAAACAGACTTCCAGATGTCGACTTTCGATCATCTATATCGGACATGAAATCCGAGTCTGTGTATCCCTAGACTTGGAGTTCTCCATTACCAAAGACCAACATCATATCCTTAGTTCTTCTTAAGTACTTAAGGATACATTTCACAGAAGTCCAGTGTTCTTCACCTGGATTTGACTGATATCTGCTTGTGACACTCACAGCATGGGCTATATCAGGTCGTGTACATAGCATGGCATACATGAGGCTCCCTATTGCAGAAGCATAAGGGATCTTGCTCATGCGTTCTATTTCCTCAGGTGTGCTAGGGCACATCTTCTTAGAAAGATGAATACCATGTCTGAAGGGTATTAATCCCCTCTTAGAGTTTTCCATACTAAACCTCTTTAGTACTTTCTCTATGTACATCTTCTGTGAAAGTCCTAGCATCCTATTCGGTCTATCCCTATAGACCTTAATTCCTAGAATAAAGGATGCTTCACCTAGGTCTTTCATGGAGAATTCCTTGGACAACCATATTTTGACTGTTGTCATCATGGGAATATCATTCCCAATAAGGAGGATGTCATCCACGTACAATACGAGGAAGACAACAGCGCTCCCACTGACCCTTTTGAAAACACAAGGTTCTCTTCATTTTTGATGAAACAAAACATTTTGATCACATCATTGAAATGAGTGTTCCAGCTCCGAGATGCTTGCTTAAGTCCATATATGGACCTTTGCAGCTTGCAAACCTTGTGATCAGTATCACTGGATGTGAAACCTAGCGGCTGTTCCATATAGATATCTTCCTCAAGATATCCATTCAAGAATGCCATTTTCACGTCCATTTGCCATATTTCATAATCGAAAATAGGCTGCAACGGCAAGCAATGTGCGGATGGATTTTAGCATAGCCACTGGGAAAAGGTATCCTGATAGTCAATGCCTTCGCATTGACTATAACCTTTTGCCACTAGTCTAGCCTTGAATGTCTCCACATTTCCATCTGCACCAATCTTTCTCTTGAAGATCCATTTACACCCAATAGGTACTATACCTTCTGGTGGATCTACCAAGGTCTAGACTTGGTTTGAGTGCATCGAGTCAATTTTTGACTGCATTGCCTCTAGCCATTTCTCGGAGTCGATATCTGATATCGCCTCGTTGTAGGTTTTGGGATCATCACCATGAGCACCATTACCTACGAGGAACATTTTCTCTACTTTCTCTGAAATAATACCTAAGTATCTTTCAGGAGGAATGGGAAAACTCTTTCCGATCTACGAGGTGGAGGAGGTAGTGTTCTTATTGGCTCAACCTGATTTGGTTCCAATTGGTCCTTAGCTCATTGTACTTGTGAGACTTTCTCATCAAGCTTGATCTGCTTTCCAATGCCGCTATCTTGAATAAACTATTTTTCAAGAAAGATGGCATGTCGACTCACAATCACATTGCGGTCTTCTGGAATGTAGAAATAGTATCCTAATGACTCTTTAGGATATCCTATGAATCGAGCTCTGAAGGACCTAAACTCTAACTTGTTCCGCTTGTTGTCTTTTGACATAAGCTGGACAACCCCAAATTCTGAGATGACTCAGACTTGGTTTCTTACCATGCCATATCTCATACGGTGTGGTAGGAACGGTCTTAGAGGGAACTCTATTCAGTAGATAAATTAAAGTTAACAATGAATGTCCCCAAAGAAAATTAGGGAGGTCTGTGAAGCTCATCATGGATCGAACCATATCCAATAGAGATCCGATTTCTCCGTTCTGAAACCCCATTGAGTTGAGGTGTTCCTGGTGGAGTCCATTGAGAGACTATGCCATTTTTCTTGAGATAGTCTAGGAATTTCTGGCTAAGGTATTCACCTCCTCGATCTGATCGAAGAACCTTAATGGGTTTTTTAGTTTATTTTTCTACTTCATGTCTGAATTCTTTGAACTTTTCAAAAGCTTCAGACTTGTATCTCATAAGATACACATACCCATACCTAGACAGATCATCAGTAAAGGTAATGAAGTAGACAAAATTACCTCTAGCCGGCACATCAAATGGGCCGCACACATCAGTATGTACTAGGGCAAGGAGATCTGTGGCCCTCTTCCCCATGTCCAACAAAAGGGAGTTTGGTCATTTTGCCTTGAAGACAAGATTCACAAGTTGGATATGACTCGGAAGTCAATGGACTCAATAGCCCATTTTTCTCCAATTTGTTGATCCTATCTTCTGCTATATGACCTAATCTTAGGTGCCATAGATATCCTATCAGTTTGGACTATCCCTAGGTCATTTGGCATTCACGTTTTGCTCGAATAACGAGCATACCTCCAGAAGGACCTTCCTTCTTGTTCTTCAGGGTGGCCAGGTAAGTAGGATAGTTTCGCTTCCAATGGCCGTCGCTGTTGCAATGGAAATACTTTCCTTTGACATCGACCTTTTTCTTCAGCTCTGCCTTCTTCTTCTTTGTTCCTTCCACCTTCTGCTTTTTTGCAGACTTCTTTTTCTTTCCATAAGACTTTCTTTTGGAAGAAGTCCGTTCCATAGCAAGAACTGAGCCTTTAGAACCTTTCATAGAAAGCTCAGCGGTAACCAGCATATTCATTAATTCGGCCAAGGAATTTTGAAGTTTATGCATGTGGTAATTCATGATGAATTGCCCATATGCATCAGTCAAGGATTGCAGAATAATATCATTCTGCAGATCCAAGTCTAACTTCACACCGAGCTTCTCAAGCTCTTCCATGTCCTTGATCATTGTCAGACAGTGATCTTGGACTGACTGCCCATCACGCATCTTAGCCTTAAAAAGTCATTTCGTGACTTGATATTTGGCTGCGCGACTCTGTTCACCAAACATCTCCTGTAGGTGAGCCAACATTTGGCGAGCAGTCCCGATATCTTCATGTTGGCGCTGGAGCTCATCAGACATCGAGCCCAACATGTAATATCTGGCCTTATTATCTTCGTCTATCCATTTTTTCAGAGATGCTCTCTGTTCAATAGATGGACGGGCTGGTAAGGTGGGAGGGTCCTGGTCCAAAACATGGGTTAACTTCTCGAAACCCAAAATAATTTTGTAGTTCCTGAGCCAATCTTTATAATTGGGTCCGGTCAGTCTATGTGTGTCCAGGATACGTGCTAATGGGTTGGACGCAGACATTTTCCTATAGAGAGTCAAAGATTCTAGTTAGATACTGTAATTATGACTTGACCAATTTATTTAGAATTTTATTTTTAAATAAATTAGCTCCCACTATTTTCTCGGATCCCTACACTCCCTCTGTAGAGATGCGAAAAATCTCCATGATTAATGATTTCTAGTGGGTGGTGCGGTCTCACCAACTGACTCATCACCTCACCTAACAGTTATTGGTGATGGGTTAGCCAATGAGTGAACAACTCTTGTTCAATGATTCTCTAATCATGGTGCACCCAAACTTGGTCTCTAATTCATGAATCTCACCGTATCCAGAATATTGATCCACTCCTTAGTTAAGTCAGACCCACCATTTGCATAGACTGGGTTTTCCTAATTGAGTCTCTCACCGTATCCAAAATATTGAGCCCAACTCATCCTCCAGCCCATAGCATCCAATGCCTAATAGACATGGTTGCATCTTCCCGGTGCAACTGAGCCACTGTATCCAGTCGAGAACAATCAACCCCGGGAAGGGCCCGCACATCTACAATGGTGGAAGACCTCAGACTTAATCTTTTCTTAGGGAGAATTGATTCAGGTCTCATTAAACTAGACTTGTCATAGTCATAACAATTATGACTAACCTAGTGGCATGGGTTAGCTCGGATTATTGACCACCTCAGATCAGAACTGTGTCAACAGATATGGCCAGGTAAGTGAGACCGGTGGAAGGAATATGCCATTAACTCGTACAAGAATGCATTCAGGTCGAGTAGCTTCCAATTAAAAACCAGTCGGTCGTATGTGCCAAACTTACCTTAGACACCAAATTGTTGAGTCCAGAACCAATTGGGTTAGCCTACAATCCAGACTCTAACCTCTGAGCCTAATTAGGTCTTGCTTGATCGTGACTCGATCTTGACCCAGACTTAATCCTATTAGGCTGGTCAATTTAAGCATTGTTGATCCCATCTAACCAACTCTTGATTCGGTTTGATCAACCGCTTAGACCTAATTGAGCTACCCAAGCCCGAACCCAGTATTATGAATATGTCTTAGATCTAAAATTCTCAATTTTAGACCTAATTAATATTTCATAATCTTAATTTTTAATTAAGTAGGGTTCATAAATAAAATATGCACAATAAATCCTAGGGTTTCAGGATCTAGGATTTTGCAGAAAGTAAGTTTTGGATTTCTGATTAAGGACGAACACGCAGCACCCCTACACATCATAAGAACACCCCATCGAATGGGAAGAGAGAGGGCCTTTAAACCCTTCTTCGTTCTTATGATCCGGACGGCCAAGAGGAACGCCTTAATCAGGGAACATGCAATACTACAAAACAGTTTTAGATCTATATCATATATCTCATATACAAATTAGATCTAATCATGGCATATTTTGCATACATCTCATGTATCGAATCATGCATATTTTTAGATCTAAATTATCTCATAATAATCTAAAAAATTAGATTTAAATTGATCTAATCAAAATAAATTCTAATCTAGATAATTATGTAGAACTATTCTACAACTAGTCTAGACATGCATCAATCATATCTCATATGATATTTAAAATTAAATAATTTTTATTTACTATTTTTTAGATGTTATTATAACCATTATAATATCAAAAAATAGTAAATAAATAGATCTAAAATATGATTTAATCAAATTAAATTAAAAACATGCAAGACTATTCTATAGAACTATTCTATTTTAGAACTAGTCATGCATATTTTCTAATCTTAGATCCAAATCATTTAATTTTAATTTTTTCTGATTTTAGATCTGATCACATCTCATGTGACATCTAAAATCACTTATTTTTAATTAAAATAAATTTAAAATTAGATCTAAATACTTTTAGAACCTTGGCTCTGATACCAGTTGAAGGAAAATCCTGATTTTTCGGACCAGGTTCGTTCAGATCTGATCAGATCAAGAGATATATTTCAAAATTTTTTCTTTGATCTAGATCAGATCTAAGATATTTTAGATCTAATTATTATTATTTTAAAAATTAAAATAAAATTAGATAAATTAAATCAAATTTAATTTACCTTGAAGTGGGTAATCCTATTACCCGTTGATGATCCTGTAAGCAGCGGAAGGTTCTGGATCTAGCCACGCAAGTGCCTGGCCTCTACCGGTATCCACTTAGGCTGGATCTAGAGATCCTCTTCTTCTCTATCACATCTCCAAAAATTAGATCTGGATCTGATCTGGAGGATCTTCAAAACTCTTTTCGAAGATCAGCAGTCGTCCTTTGCAGCAGTGCAGCCTTCTAGCTTTCAGTCGCCTTTCTTTGATCTGGATCGCACCAACCAAGAATCCAAAACTCTTTTGGATGTGGAGAGGAGAGGGAGAAGGTGGGTTTGGCATGGAGGAAGAGGGGAGAGGCAGCCTTGGGGTGTGGGATTTCAATTCTCCAATCACACAATCATACAATCTGAGTTGGGCGTAGGGTCTTATTTATAGACTAAGTCTGTGATCCAACTCCTCTTCTTCCCAACCAATCACAACTCTTTGTGAAATCAGATCTAAATCTGATTGGTGGGAATAGAGTCCCCTGGATTCCTCCTTAGAGGGTGCCTAAGACCAGTCAAAGTTGGTTCTTAGGAGAACTCTAATTGGAATCCAAAAAGGAGATGGAGTCCCTGTCCAACAGGGACTCCTGGGCGCCTCCAACTTGGGCACACGCCAAGGGTGGCGTGCGCCCTCCTTCCTTGCCAGGTTCTGGTAGGGGGATAGGCCCCCACCAGCTCTCCAATAGGTGCATGACATGTGGACAAAAGTCAAAGTGTCAATGGTCAATATTTGACCAGTCAAAGGTAGACTTTTGACCAAAGTCAAAGAACAAGAAATGGCAGGTGACCAAAAATGGCAGGTAATGTCTTACAAAATAAGACAACCTTTTCTGACTTGGACAACCTCCAGTCAGACCATATGAAGGCCTCTGATTGAGCACAAACTCCTTTGGCTCAGTCAGGACAACTTATTTATGATAGCAAAAGAAGAACGTTAGGTTCAATCGAGTGCTAGCACGATTTTCTTGAACCTAATTGAATCTCATTCAGATCAATTGAACTAGATCAGTTCAATTGATGATCACCAGATTCAAACCCTTGTTTGTGTGATCCAGTTAGGTTCAGTTCTGTATGGTAATGGGATATGTCATGATCTCTATCATCGACATCATCGAAACTCCTTTCGATGGATCAGAACTCTTCTGATTCGAACAGCTAGAATGATCGATCATCTAAATCATTCTAATTGCTCCCAAAATCCACCAGTGACACCTAGCAGTATATGGTGGCAACCCATCAGAGCTGAATGCGAACCTCTTGGTGCAGCTACCTTGTGTGATTAAGTTCTTCTATCTTGAGCCCCGATCAGATTAGGGTTAAGGTGAACTCGTCAAACCCTAGTCTCTGTCATATGATGTAATCATTCGATTCAAGTCCGATGTGAAAATCTAAATAGAAACTCTTTCTATTATTTCACTCTCTGCCATGGTCCATGGGCTTCTGGACTTGATTCTCATGATCATCATAGGGCTGCTCCTCTACCACCGAGGTAGATAGATTCCATCTTGATGCTATCCAGTTCCTACAATGAACATGCTATAGCCAACATACACCTCAGGGTTCCATATGGCTAGGAGATCGAGTAATGGTGTAGTCAAACTATAACACCCTCAAGGTGAACTGCCGATGCACCTCAGGTCAAAGAACCAGACACACTACTGCAGCATCGAGTCAGTCATTGACGAGAAGGTAGACTTCCTAATGACTACTCGAGGTGGTCACGCTCAGTGCCCTCGTTCTCTAACGAGTATCTGTACTCTCACTCCGATGTCTTCATACCATAGACTCAAGACTCATCTACTAAAGAGAAGCGATTGTACACCAACCTTTCGGATCAATCACCATCCTCGTGATGATCCTATGGTCGGAAGCATTTTATAAGTTAATAATGATTATTCATGTCTTAAATTTTCAACTCTTGAAAATATGAATTATCATTACCATTAACTCAAAGGATGTATCACAGACACTAAATACATATATGTGATAGAAAATAACCCATTTTATTGATATTAGTCAAAATTATAATTTTGCCCCTAGAAGTGTATTACAAGTGTCAGCCAATTCTGACTTCTAGAGCACATATATCTAACACTTCTTATTCTTCAGGGTAGCCAGATAAGTAGGGCAGTTCCGCATTCAGTGGCCATCGCTGTTGCAATGGAATTACTTTCCTTTGACATCGGCCTTTTTCTTCGGCTCTGCCTTCTTCTTCTTTGTTCCTTCCATCTTCTACTTTTTCGCAGACTTCTTTTTCTTTCCATAAGACTTTCTTTTGGAAGATGTCCGTTCCATAGCAAGAACTGAGCCTTTAGAACCTTTCATAGAAAGCTCAGCGATAACCAGCATATTCATTAATTTGGCCAAGGAATTTTGAAGTTTATGCATGTGGTAATTCATGATGAATTGCCCATATGCATCAATCAAGGATTGTAGAATAATATCATTCTGCAGGTCCAAGTCTAACTTCACACCAAGCTTCTCAAGCTCTTCTATGTCCTTGATCATTGTCAGATAGTGATCTTGGACTGACTGCCCATCATGCATCTTAGCCTTAAAAAGTCGTTTCGCTACGCGACTCTATTCACCAAACATCTCCTGTAAATGAGCCAAGATTTGGCGAGCAATCCCGATATCTTCATGTTGGCGCTGGATCTCATCAGACATTGAGTCCAACATGTAATATCTAGCCTTATTATCTTCGCCTATCCATTTTTTCAGAGACGCTCTCTGTTCAATAGATGGATGGGCTGGTAAGGTGGGAGGGTCCTGGTCGAAAACATGGGTTAACTTCTCAGAATCCAAAATAATTTTATAATTTTTGAGCCAATCTTTATAATTGGATCCGGTCAGTCTGTGTGTGTCCAGGATACATGCTAGTGGGTTGGACGCAGACATTTTTCTGTAGAGAGTCAAAGATTCTAGTTAGATACTTTAATTATGTCTTAATCAATTTGTTTAGAGATTTTATTTTTAAACAAATTAGCTCCCACTATTTTCTTGGATCCCTACACTTTCTTTGTAGAGATGTGAAAATCTCCACGATTAATGATTTCTAGTGGTTGGTGCGGTCTCACCAACTAACTCATCACCTCACCTAACAGTTATTGGTGATGAGTTAGCCAATGAGTGAACAACCCTTGTTCAATGATTCTCTAATCATGGTGCACCCAAACTTGGTCTCTAATTCATGAATCTCACCGTATTCGGAATATTGATCCACTCCTTAGTTATGTCAGATCCAGCATTTGCACAAACTAGGTTCCTAATTGAGTCTCTCACCGTATCCAAAATATTGAGCCCAACTTATCCTCCAGCCCATAGCATCTAATTTCTAATAGACATGGTTGCATCTTTCTGGTGCAACTGAGCCACTATGTCCAATCGAGAACAATCAACTCTGGAAAGGGCCCACACATCTACAATGGTGGAAGACCTCAGCCTTAATCTTTTCTTAGGGAGAATTGATTTAGGTCTCATTAAACTAGACTTATCATAGTCATAACAATTATGACTAACCTAATGGCATGGGTAGCTCGGATTATTGACCACCTTAGATCAAAACTGTGTCAATAGATATGGCCAGGTAAGTGAGACCGGTGGAAGGAATATGCCATTAACTCATACAAGAATGCATTCAGGTCGAGTAGCTTTCAATTAAAAATCAGTAGGTCGTATGTGCCAAACTTACCTTAGACACCAAATTATTGAGTCAGAACCAATTGGGTTAGCCTATAATCCAGACTCTAACCTCTGAGCCTAATTAGGTCTTGCTTGATCGTGACTCGATCTTGACCCAGACTTAATCCTATTAGGCTGGTCAATTTAAGCATTGTTGATCCCCTCTAACCAACTCTTGATTCGGTTTGATCAACCACTTAGACCTAATTAAGCTATCCAAGCCCGAACCCAGTATTATGAATATGTCTTAGATCTAAAATTATCAATTTTAGATCTAATTAATATTTCATAATCCTAATTTTTAATTAAGTAGGATTCATAAATAAAATATGCACAATAAATCCTAGGGTTTCAGGATCTAGGATTTTGCAGAAAGTAAGTTTTGGGTTTTTTATTAAGGACCAATGCGCAGCACCCCTACGCATCATAAGAATGCCCCATCGGATGGAAGGAGAGGGCCTTTAAATCCTTCTTCATTCTTATGACCGGACAACCAAGAGGAACGCCTTAATCGGGAACATGCAATACTATAAAACAATTTTTGATCTATATCATATATCTCATACACAAATTAGATCTAATCATGGCATATTTTGCATACATCTCATGTCTCGAATCATGCATATTTTTGGATCTAAATTATCTCATAATAATCTAAAAAAATAGATTTAAATTGATCTAATTAAAATAAATTCTAGTCTAGATAATTATGTAGAACTGTTCTACAACTAGTCGAGACATGCATCAATCATATCTCATATGATATTTAAAAATTAAATAATTTTATTTACTATTTTCTAGATGTTATTATAACCATTATAATATCAAAAAATAATAAATAAATTGATCTAAAATATGATTTAATCAAATCAAATTGAAAATATACAAGACTACGCTATAGAACTATTCTATTTTAGAACTAGTCATGCATATTTTCTAATGTTAGATCCAAATCATTTAATTTTAATTTTTTTTGATTTTAGATCTAATAACATCTCATATGACATCTGAAATTACTTATTTTCTAATCAAAATAAATTTAAAATCAAATCTAAACACTTTTAGAACCTTGGCTCTGATACCAATTGAAGGAAAATCCTGATTTTTTGGATCAGGTTTGCTCAGATCTGATCAGATCAAGAGATATATTTCAAAAAATTTTCTCTTTAATCTAGATTAGATCTAGGATGTTTAAAATTTGATTATTATTATTTTAGAAATTAAAATAAAATTAGATAAATTAAATCAGATTTAATTTACCTTGAAGTGGGTAATCCTATTACCCATTGATGATCCTGAAAGCAGCGGAAGGTTCTGGATCTAGCCAAGCAAGTGCCTGGCCTCTACCGGTATCCACTCAGGCTAGATCTGGAGATCCTTTTCTTCTCTATCTCATCTCCACAAATTAGATCTGGATCTGATCTAAAGAATCTTCAAAACTCTTTTCGAAGATCAGCAGTTGTCCTATGCAGCAGTGCAGCCTTCTAGCTTTCAATCGCCTTTCTTTGATCTGGATCGCACCAACGAAGAATCCAAACACATTGGATGTGGAGAGGAGAGGGAGAAGCTGGGTTTGGCATGGAGGAAGAGGGGAGAGGCAGCCTTGGGGCGTAGGATTTCAATTCTCCAATCATACAATCATATAATCTGAGTTGGGCGTAGGGTCTTATTTATAAACTGTCTGTGATCCAACTTCTCTTTTTCCCAACCAATCATAGCTCTTTATGAAATCAGATCTAAATTTGATTGGTGAGAATAGAGTCCCCTGGATTCCTTCTTAGATGGCGCCTAAGACCAGTCAAAGTTGGTTCATAGGAGAACTCTAATTGAAATCCAAAAAGGAGATGGAGTTCCTATCCAATAGGGACTCCTGGGCGCCTCCAGCTTGGGCACACACCAAGGGTGGTGTGTGCCCTCTTCCTTGCCAAGTTCTGGCAGGAGGACAGGCCCCCACCAACTCTCCAATAGGTGCGTGATACGTGGACAGAAGTCAAAGTGTCAATGGTCAATATTTGACCAGTCAAAGGTAGACTTTTGACCAAAGTCAAAGAATGAGAAATGGCAGGTGACCAAAAATGGCAGGTAATGTCTTACAAAATAAGACAACCTTTTTTGACTTAGACAACCTCCGGTCAGACCATATGAAGGCCTCTGATTGAGCACAAACTCCTTTGGCTCAGTCAGGACAACTTACTTGTGAAAGCAAAAGAAGAATGTTAGGTTCAATCAAGTGCTAGCACGATTTTCTTGAATCTAATTGAATCTCATTCAGATCAATTGAACCAGATCAGTTCAATTGATGATCACCAGATTTAAACCCTTATTTATGTGACCCAGTTAGGTTCAGTTCTGTATGGTAATGGGATATGTCATGATCTCTATCATCGACATCATCGAAACTCCTTTCGATGGATCAGAACACTTCTGATTCGAACAGCTAGAATGATCGATCATCTAAATCATTCTAATTGCTCCCAAAATCCACCAGTGACACCCAGTAGTATATGATGGCAACCCATCAGAGCTAAATGCAAACCTCTTGGTGCAGCTACTTGTGTGATTAAGTTCTTCTATCTTGTGCTCCGATCAGGTTAGGGTTAAGGTGAACTCGTCAAACCCTAGTCTCTGTCATATGGTGTAACCATTCGATTCAAGTCCAATGTGAAAACCTAAATAGAAACTCTTTCTATTATTTCACTCTGCCATGGCCATGGACTTCTAAACTTGATTCTCATGATCATCATAGGGTTCCATATGGCTAGAAGATCGAGTAATGGTGTAGTCAAACTATAACACCCTTAAGGTGAACTGTCGATGCACCTCAGGTCAAAGAACCAGACACACCACTGCAGCATCGAGTCAGTCATCGACGAGAAGGTAGACTTTCTAATGACTACTCGAGGTGGTTACGCTCAGTGCCCTCGTTCTCTAACGAGTATCTATACTCTCGCTCCGGTGTCTCCACACCATAGACTCAAGACTCATCTACTAAAGAAAAGCAATTGTACACCAATCTTTCGGATCAATCACCATCCTTGTGATGATCCTATGGTTGGAAGCATTTTATGAGTTAATAATGATTATTCATGTCTTAAATTTTCAACTCTTAAAAATATAAATTATCATTACCATTAACTCAAAGGATGTATCACAGACACTAAATACCCATATGTGATAGAAAATTACTTGTTTTATTGATATTAGTCAAAATTATAATTTTGCCCCTAGAAGTGTATTACAAGCGTCAGCCAATTCTAGCTTCTAGGGCACATATATCTAACACTGATATCAATTGCTGGAACTAGATCTAGGGTTTTAGGGCTAGATCTTAAAACTTTTTCAAGATCAGGTAGCGAAAGATAAAAATTAATCATAATTAACTTTAAATATCAAAAAAGTATCCTAGATCTAAGATTTATTACATAATCATGGCATGTTATTAATTCAAAAATTAAAATCTAAAGAAGAAACTAAAATATGTTGATCATATCAACATGTATGTACACTACACCTAATGCAGGTATGAAAATAATAGATCAGATCTTTTATCTGTGCAAATTAGATATTCTAACTTGCTAATCTGGGCTTGATGATGATGTTGCAATCCATACATGCATCTGGCCTCTAGGAGTCATCCACACGAGCTCATGATCACGATCAGAAGTCCTAATGCTGGAAATCAGTACAGTATGCTAGTACTATATTGATCCTTCTTTGATGGTCGATCAGATGCCTTCTTCTTCTAGATTTGGACTCTTTCAAAGAAAAGAAGGAGGAGAAAAGGTTTCAGATATTAGAAACTCTCAAAAAACTCAAAGGAGAAAGGGAGGAGGCGAACTCAGCAACCCAAGAAGAAGACCCTCTTCTTCTTCTCTTTGCTCTCACTTAGACACCTTGTTTGATGTCTATGAAACCCCAACACCCAAAGACTCTCTCTCCCTAATTTTCACACATCCCAAAGCTCTCTTAATGGTTTATAATGCACAAAAATTTTAGGCTAAAACTCATCCTAAATATAAAGAAAAAGAGGAGTCCTTGTCTAGGTCAAAAACTAGACAAGGAAAGACCAAAATAGGCAAGTCAAGGGGCGCCCAACTCTTGGGCAGTTGAGGGTGCCCTCTCCAAAAGTTTCTGGCATGGAACCTCTTGAAAATGTCACCAAAATCCTTCTCTTCTTTGCCAAGAATTTTAGAGAAAAAATAGGGAGGAGGGTGACACAAAAGGAAGAGTTTTGGTTTTACGAAATACTATCTCATAGGATTTGAAACCAAAACCAATTCCTACTTTGACTTGGTCCACTACCTAACTTCCATATGAGAAAGAGAGGAGAGAAGGGCATGTGTGATAAGGCCTAGGAGAAAGATATTTGTCGTACAAAATAAGAGAGAAAAGAGGGCGTGGGGCATGGAGGGCTAAGGTGGCACAAGGTGGAATCCTAGTCTTACTAGGATTCCATCTATGACTTGGTCAAAATGATTTCTCAAACCAAATTAAATCAAAATCAAGTCAACCAAATTAAATTAAAATTTAACTTAATTAAATTAAATTAGATTTAATCCTTATTTAATTTTCTAATCAAATTAGAAAATTGGATTGATCCGAGTTTTAGTTGAACTAGGACTTGTTTTTCCTTGCACTTGGCTTATCCAATAAGATAATTGGAATTGATCCAATCAAGCCCAAACTAAATTTAATTAAATCATATTTAATTATATTTAATCTTAGCTCTCTAGATTAATTAAATTAATACAATTAGCTATCTAATTGCTAATCAATCCTCCTGCAACACTTGCACTAGGTTAAACATTAATCGTATTGATTTTTTAACCCGAGAATGATTCTTAATCATTGATGAACCATCCAATCAGATTATGAGCTCCAAGTGTGACCTCATAGGTTCAAATCTAAGCCAGTAGCATAGAAATATATTTTTGTATCAATCGAAGTAATCATCTAGCAATGGTACCCAACGGCCAAATAGGTCGAATGTGTAGAACAACATCCTTAGAATCCATGTGGATATAGTTTCCATATAATTCATCTTCTTGACCAAAATGCTCGTAGAACACCTTAGAGTTTAACTATCAACTTTGATCAGGTTGTCTATGTTGTATTTGAAAATATCAAATCCATCTGATGGATTATTCTGACCAAGATTTTACTATATTGAAATACAGTGATACAATCTTCTCCAACTCTTGGAGTGGTCAATTCCATCTTGATTGCACTTTGACTTTACAAGTACTTAACTATGCCCAAAAGTTTTTTGTTATTGAATTAAAAATTTAATTAGTTCGGTACCAAAGCTTAGTGAGTTGCTTGCAAGTCACCAAGGTGATCTCAGGTCTAAGGGATACTTATACCTATATCCCATCAGAGACATTCTTGATAGCAGAATGCTCTGAAGTTGGTCACGTCCAATGATGATGTATTCATATATCTCACTTGTATGCCATACCAGTATCTCCATACTTCTTAGTTATGAGGATAACCAACCTATATGGTATACAATGACCTATGCTCGATAGATGTTGTCATCCTAATTAATAGCCTATTATTTGGTCATGAATCAATTTAAGGATTATTTGATAAATTCTCTCTTTATCGAAGCTAAATAGTTCTAGGAACTTTATCACAATAATGAAGTTTATTAGAAGATGAATACATGATGATGAAAAAAATACCAAAAACATATTTTATTTATTAATGAATCAATTACAGATTTAATGTAGCACAACCATCAATAACCTAATGATTGATTTTGGGATACATTTTTGAATACTTTAAACCATTCTTACTCTTATGACTGGACGGCCAAGAGGAATTCCTTAATCAAAAATTTTATTTATACTATAAAAACTATCAGATCTAAAACATATATTACATACATAATTAAAGATCTAACTAATACATGTTTTGCATACATCTTATGTATCAAAATTTAAATTATATGTTCATGCTTCAGATCTGATTATATTTGATATAATATCTAAAAATAAAATTTTAATTGATCATATCAAAGAGAAAATTTGTTCTAGATAATTATTGCATAGAACAATAAGACTAGTCTAGACATACATGTCATACATTGCATATATAAATTTTTAAATTTAATCTACTGATTTTAGATCTGATTACATCTCATGTAAAGTCTGAAATCATGCATATCAAATCATAAATAAATAAAAAATTAGATCAAAATCTAATTTGACGATCTGCAAATGCAGCACTGATACCAGTTGAAGAAAAAATTATCTTTTCTATCGTAGGATCGATCATATCAGATCAGATATATTATAGAATTTCAAAAATTTCTACACTAATCTTATCAGATTTAAAAAATTTTAGAGCTGATCTCCATGATCTGATTGCAAATCTCAAATTAAAATAAAATTAGAACAACTTTTGTTACCTGATTAGGGTAAACTCTTTACCCTACCGATGATTTGACTGCACCTAGAGGATCTGGATCTAGCTGTGCACATATCCAGCCTCTACCAAAGTTCACATAGACTAGTTTTGGATGCCTTATCCTACTAGATTTGATCTCTAAGATCAGATCTGGAGTTTTCTTATAGAGCCTTAAAAACAATCTCCTAAAGCTACGCGTTTATCTCATGAACTATGTCATCTCTTCACCTGATACTTATGCCAACAAACTTGGATCTTCTTTGCTATTTATTTCCAACTCTTAGGCATGGAGATGAGGGAGAGGATCCAAGAGAGGGGTGTGGAAATGGAGGAAGATGGTAGTAGCCTTTTGGCATGGTAGTGTGGGTATGAGGAGACCCTAGGACATAGGTCCCTATGCCACCTCGAGTCCTTAGCCATCAAGCAACTAGTTTGCTTGATTAGATTGGACTCCAATCTGATCTCCACACTATAGGACCTGATCCCATCATGTTTTTGTCACCCAAAATTAATCCAAAGTTGTCACCATAATGAGATAAGGAAGAGTTCTAGGCGTAATGGACTCTTTCTCTCTAGAGTTTGATCTCTGTTGGGGATAAATCCCGCTCCCATTGAAGTCCAGTTTGATGCTTAGCCTGATGTGACTGATAATCATAAAAAAGCTTCAATAATGAATTCTTTCTTCCAGGCCTCTCTAGTAGCTGAACTTCTTCTCGACCTCTCCAACAGTCGAACTCCTTCTAGACCTCTCCAGCAGCCGAGCCCCTTCCGAACCTCTCCAGTACTCAAGCTCCTTCTAGACCTCTCCAACAGCCAAGCCCATTCCTAACCTACCCAACAGCCGAGCTCCTCCCAGACTTCATCTTTAGCTAGATCCCTCCATTGGACAAATTTTTCTTTAGGTTTTTCCTTCCATAGATCTACATGTAGATTCCTCCAACAGACCTACTTTCGGATCCCTCCAGCAGATCCATATTCGGACATCTCTGATAGACTTCTTTTAAAGATTCTTCCAATTGTTGGACTTCCAAATCCCTCTCGATCAAACTTTCGGCAGTCGCCTAGAAAGATTGGCAAGTCACCATAATGGACACCACTCTCGACTGGCAAGTCGCGATAACAGACGCCATCCTCCATAACAAACTTCGCATGGCCTGAGCGGTCCACTACCAGACGGTTATGGTTGTCGCTTTCAGTTTATTATATACTTTGTCTATAAAAGAGACCCTCCAGATATATTTTCTCTAAACTCTCTTCTTTTTTTTGAAACTCTACAACTTTCTTGATTGTACACTCCATTTCTGTTGGTCGAAAGAGCTGACTTGATCATTGGAGGATCTTGCCAGAGCCACCACCCAAGGCTCTGGGCAAGACTCATTTTGCAGGTCACCGATGGCAACCTCATCTTCTCCAACTCCAATATTTCTCTAGCGATAACTAGATTTTGCACCAATAGAATTGGCGCTAGAGGAAGGGCCCTACCTTCTGGGGTTTTCTTGCTCTTAAAGGAGTGCTCAGCAAAGATCTCTATTTCTTCTCCTCCAAAATCATCCTTCCCAAAAAAGATATCCACCAAGAAAGCTTCTACTTGATGGTCGATGGCCTCCGCAGCCAAATCCCATCCAGATCTGCTCGCCTCTATTTCATCTTCGATGACTCAAGCTCCACCTGCAGCAATGGTGGATGTGGAGCGGTTCAACCTACTGGTCCAATAGGTTTATGGCCTCACGAAAGTAGTGCAGGCCATGCAGTAGCCTCCATCACCAATTTGACCAAAGCAGGTTTCTCCAGAGTTCCAAGATCCGATCTGGGGACAGTCGACTCAGGCTAGCCGATTGATGACCTCTGAAAAGGGGAAGCAAAGAGTCGAGAGCCCCTGCTCAGATCATGACTCAATCCTTAGGGGGACTTTGCCCCTGTTCAATCAGAAGATCTTAGAGATCTATGATTGAGAGGATCTCCTAAACCAGAAACTACAAGAGATGAACCGACGGATCGAGAAACTCTGCCATGCTTCCCCTCCAATGGTAATGATATCTGTACTGACCCTCCTTTCTCTCACCGCATCATGCAGGAATCTATCATGCCGAACCTCAAGCTTCCTTAATTCAAAAGCTATGACAGGATTATCGATCCGATCAACCATCTAGAGGCCTTCTAGATGATGATGCTGCTCCATGGCTCGCCAGATGCCATCCTGTGCCGAGCTTTTCCATCCACCTTAAAAGGAGCAGCCAAAAATTGGTATTCGGCCTTTAAGTCAGGCACTATCTTTTTCTTTGATCAAATGAGCCATCAGTTTATGGCTCATTTTGTCAATGGCTGATGTCCTAGGTGAGGTTCCGAATCCCTCATCAACATAAGCAGCAAGAGGAAGAATCCATCTGAGCTTTTTTCAATTGCTTTAATGCTACTGCGCTGGATGTTCGAAATATGGACCAATCTATTATGATGGCCACACTAAAGGGCGGCCTTCAGAAGAATAATCTACTATTCTTTCCGGAAAAGAAGTATCCTAGAAATTTTGCCGATATGTTAGCTTGGGCTGAAGGCTATGCTCGAGTAGAAGAGACCTTCAAGGCCAAGGATAATGAAGCTATTGAAGAACAGCGAATGGGTGAGCCGGGTAGGCTCATTGAGGAAGAAAAGCCGAGTGAAGCTAGACCACGCTCCCAAACTCTCGTTGAGCGCAAGTAAGCTCAAACTCCTTCCCGGGCTTGGAAGTGGGAAAGTCTTGATAGAAGGGCTCGATGGAGCTCCCCCCTCTGAAGGTTCCACAACTATGCCCCCCTCAATGCTCTAAAAACATAAGTACTAATGGAGATCAAGGAGCAACTACCTAGATCGGAGAGGATGCACTCTCATCCTGGCAAGCACAATCCTAACAAGTATTGCCTCTATCATCCTGACCATGGTCATGATACTAAAGAATATATTCAGCTCCAAGATGAGATCGAGGAGCTCATCAGGTGGGGCAGGCTCGGCCAATTCCTATGAGATCGGCCTGAATGGTGGGAGGATCGACCAAGGGCACTATCTCAGCTAGAACCGCCAAGAAGGGAGGAGCAAGAGCCAGATTGGCCACCCCTCGGCATCATCAACAACATCTCTGGGGGACTTCGGTGAGGGGAGGCCAATAGATCAGCAGAGCTCGAGAAGAGGCGAAGAACTAAGGAGCCCATCGCTTTCACCAACGAGGATGCCTAAGGAGTTTAGTTCTCGTACAATAACGTGATTGTAATCTCTTTAAACATTGCTGATTATGATGTGCGCCACATTCTGATAGATAATTGAAGCTTTGCTGATGTTTTATTTTACGTTGCTTTCTTAAAATTATCATTACCTAATAACTGCTTGGGACCTATGAACTTTCCATTGGTAGGCTTCACTGGTGATGCCGTGATAGTTAAGGACATAATAACTTTGATTGTGGCTGCAGGACAATGCTCGAAGCTAGCTAAAGCATAGGTCAATTTTCTAATCATCAAAGCTCCATTTACCTACAATGCTATTCTCGATTGACTTAGTTTGAATGCGATCCGAGTTGTAGTGTCAACTTATTATCTAAAGGTAAAGTTCCCGATGAGCTATGGAATTAGAAAGATAAGGGGAGACCAGGCATTGACAACGCACTGTTACTTCATTGCCCTATAGAAGAACATCCAGCCTGACCTTTGTCCTATTGATGGGGTAGATGTCTGTGATGACCTTATGGAGGAGCGGGGTGAGCCCATCGAAGATCTCGTTTCCATCCCATTGAATGATGAAAATGCGGAGCACACTGTGTAGATCATCTCCAACTTAGGGGATGAGGTTCGAAAGTAACTCATCACCATCCTCCAGAGGAATGCAAACATCTTTGCTTGGGTCCCAACGGATATGCCAGGAATTAATGTTGAGATCATGGAACATCGACTGGCCGCTGATCCTGTGTCGACCAGTAAAAGAGAAGATGTGCAGCCACACTCTAGAGAGGCAGAAAGCGATTGCAGAAAATGTCGACAAGCTCCACAAGACTGGATTCATTCAAAAAGTTAACTACCTAAGCTAGATCTCAAATGTGGTGCTCGTCAAAGGTTTTTCCGACAGGTGGAGGATGTGTATAGACTTCAAAATGCTGAACAAAGCTTGTCCAAAAGATAGCTATCCCATGCCTAGGATTGATCAACTAGTGGATGCAACCTCGGGCCACGAGCTCCTCACCTTCATTGATGCATTTTTCGGCTATAACCAAATCCAAATGGTGCTAGAGGATGAAGATAAAATTGCTTTTATTATTGACCGTGGTCTTTACTGTTACAGGGTTATGCCTTTCGGACTGAAGAATGTAGGGGCAACATACCAGTGCCTGATCAACAAAATCATCAGAGAGTATATCGATCGAAACATAGAGGTGTACGTGGATGACATGCTCGTCAAGAGTCGAGCTTCAATAAATCACATCACCAATCTTGAAGAGACCTTCAGTATACTTAGAATGTATAAGATGAAGCTGAACCCGACCAAGTGTGCCTTCGATGTGACCTTGAAAAAGTTCTTAGGAGTTATGGTGTCGAGGCATGGGATTGAGGTGAATCTAGTGAAAATTCAGGCTATTTAGGAGATGACCACTCCAGAAATGATTAAAGAAGTTCAGCATCTGACTAAAAAATTGGCATCCCTAAATAGTTTCATCTCGAGATTGGCCAAACGACGCATGCTCTTCTTTCAAGTTCTCAAGTAGCCAAAGAGCTTTTACTGGACGACAGAATGCCAAGAGGCATTCGAAAAGCTTAAAAACTACCTCAACTCACCCCCACTACTGGCAAAGCCTGAGCCCAGAGAAGAATTATTCCTATACTTAGCAGTCTCCCTAGTAGCCCTGGCAGTAGTCCTGGTTAAGGAGGAAATGAAAGTGTAGTGGCCGGTCTAATACATAAGCCAAGTCTTGAGGAATCCAGAGATCAGGTACTCTAAGTTAGAAAAATTGACTTACTCTTTTTAAATTACTATCAGGAGACTCCAACCTTACTTTCAGGGGCACACCATAATTATCCTCATGGATCAACCAATTTAAGCAGTTCTTCATTGAGCGGATGCCTCCGAAAGAGTCACAAAATGGACAATCGAGCTTAAAGAATTTGACATCAACTACCGACCTTGGCCATTAATCAAAGTCTAGATATTAGTAGATTTTGTAGTAGAATGCACCATTCTAGATGAGGCCGAGCTTGAACAGGATGAAACCAGCATTCCATGGTTGCAACTGAGCCCTCTCGAAGAGAATGCCGACCTTCCCAAAGATTTTTGGGCCCTGTACATGGATGATTCGTCCAATGCTATTGGAGTAGGCATGGGGTTGGTCCTGGTTAACCTCGAGGGAGTCATCGTCGACTATGTGCTATGCTTCGAATTCTCTACAACTAATAATGGGGCCGAATATGAAGCTCTAATTGCTGGGTTGAAAATAGCAAAAGGGTTAGAAGCATACCGACCCCAAATTTTCTGTGATTCCTAGTTGGTGGTCGGATAGGTTAGCGGTAGCTATGAAGCCCAGGAGGAAAGCATGATGAAATATCTTAAGAATGTAAAGAACTTGACTTCGACCTGCAATAATTTTAGCATTCAATGGATTCTGAGGATAGAAAATATGAGAGCCGATCTTCTCTCTAAATTGGCCACTTTAGCCCCGATCGAACTATCCAAAAAAGTATTATTTGAAATCCTAAAGTGCCCAAGCTTAGAAGAATTATAGCCCATTATGCAGGTTGAGCACGAGCTGAGTTGGATTGACTCATTAGTTGCCTACCTTAAGGATGGAATTCTTCCTCATGATCTAAAAGAAGCTCGAGAACTCAGGAATCAAGCTTTTTGGTATGTTTCGTATGAAGATAAGCTACATAAAAGGTCGTTTCTTGATCGCTCTTGAGATGTCTCCGATCTTTAGAGGCTGACTTCGCATTATGAGAAGTGCATGAGAAAATTTACGAAAATCATGTAGGAGCCAGATTCCTATCACAAAGACTACTTCGGCAGAGGTACTATTGGCCAACCTTGTACCATGACTCTATAGAGTATGTCAAAAAATATGACCGCTGTCAGAAAAATATAAATATACAAAGACAGTCAGCCTCTGAGCATGCTCCACTAAGCGCACCTTGGCCATTCGCGTAGTGGAGCATAGATATACTTGCCTCCTTTCTAATGACATCCGAACAACGAAAGTTCCTTCTGGTTGCGATCGACTACTTTACCAAATGGATCGAGGTCAAACCATTAGCAAAAATTACTGAGACCAAGGTACAGAACTTTGTCTGAAAGTTAATTATCTGTCGGTTTGGTCTTCCCCGAACTCTTATAACAGATAATGGATAATAGTTTACTAGGATGAGGTTTACTAAATTCTGTGAAGATCTAAACATCATCCATCACTTCACGTCAGTGGCCCATCCATAGGCAAATGGTGAAGCAGAGGTGACTAACAAAATTTTACTACAGGACATCAAGGCAAAGCTTGAAAGAGCAAGGGGGACTTGGGCGAACGAACTCTACCATGTCCTCTGAGCGTACCGAACCACTCAAAGGTTACCAATTAGGAAAACACTATTCACCTTGGCCTTTGAAATAGAGGCAGTCATCCCAATCGTGCTTGAACTTCCATCAGCATGGGTCATGGCCTTCAACGAGCAGTGCAACTCACTAGACCTTAGAGACAACCTCGATCTACTAGAGGAAAAAAGAGAAAAAGTTCAAGTTTGGATGGCAGCCTATAGACAAACAAAACTCAGATACTATAATTTCAAAGTAAAAAGCAAAGCATTCAGTGTGGGCGACTTGGTGCTTTGGTGAGCATCCATTTTGCAACCTTAGAATCAAGGAAAGCTTGTCCTGAATTGGAAAGGTTCGTATAAAGTAGAGGAGATCATTTGGTCCGAAACTTATCGCTTGAAGGAGCTCAGAGGAACAACACTCCAGCATTCTTGAAATTTAAAAAATCTAAGAATGTACTACCAGTAACTTTCCTTCAATAAAATTTTTCTATTTTTATTACTTTCTAGCTCAAAAATTACATGATGACAAATTACTCTTTGAAGCAACCTAAAGTGGCCTGTTAGGAACAAGAGGAGAAGCTCGTCCTAACATGAGCAAAGTCAAAGGCCTCGTTAAATTAAGACAAGAATAGGGAAGAGGCCCTACCAATGGTCCTAATGGGCCCCTACAGTCCATTAGGAATAGGAGGAAAACTTCATCCTACCGTGAGCAAACTCGAAGGCCTCATTAAATTAAGATGAGATGAGGGGAGAGGCCCTACCAATGGTCCTAATGTGCCCCTATAGCTCATTAGAAATAGGAGGAAAATCTCATCCTAGCATCAGCAAAGTCGAAGACCTCATTAAATTAAGACGAGATGACGGGAGAGGCGCTACCAACAGTCCTAATGTGCCCCTACAACCCATTAGAAATAGGAGGAGAATCTCATCCTAGCATGAACAAAGTCGAAGGCCTCGTTTAATTAAGATGAGATGAGGTGAGAGGCCCTACCAACAATCCTAATATGCCACTACAGTCCGTTAGTAACAAGAGGAGAACCTCATCCTAGCGTGAGCAAAGTCAAAGGCCTCGTTAAACGAAGACGAGATGGGGGAGAGGTCCTACCAACAGCCCTAATGCACTAGATAAGTCACATTATGAACAGAAGAAAAATCTCATCCTAACATAAGCAAACGTCGGGACCTCATTGACCAAAGATGAGGGAAAGAAGAAGCCAGTAGAGAATTCTTATACATATTTTTCTACGACAACCTGACTACATCAAATATAAAAAGGATCCTATTTTGGTTCATAGAAGAGATCCTAGCTTAGCATCCACAACAAGCATTTCATAAGAAGGCAACACAAAGAAAAATGTGTTAGATATATGTGCCCTAGAAGCCAGAATTGGCTGACACTTGTAATACACTTCTAGGGGCAAAATTGTAATTTTGACTATAATTAATGAAATGGGTTATTTTCTATCACACATGTGTATTTAGTGTCTATGATACATCCTTTGAGTTAATGGTAATGATAATTCATATTTTCAAGAGTTGAAAATTTAAGACATGAATAATCATTATTAACTCATAAACAGCTCCCGACCATAGGATCATCACGAGGATGGTGATTGATCCGGAAGGTTGGTGTACGATCGCTTCTCTTTAGTAGATGAGTCTTGAGTCTACGGTGTGGAGACACCAGAGCGAGAGTACAGGTACTCGTTAGAGAACGAGGGCACTGAGCGTGACCACCTCGAGTAGTCATTAGGGAGTCTACCTTCTCGTCAATGACTGACTCGATGCTGCAGTAGTGTGTCTGGTTCTTTGACCTGAGATGCATCGGCAGTTCACCTTGAGGGTGTTATAGTTTGACTACACCATTACTCGGTCTCCTAGCCATATGGAACCCTGAGTGTATGTTGGCTATAGCATGTTCATTGTAGGAACTGGATTGCATCAAGATGGGATCTATCTACCTCGGTGGTAGAGGAGTAGCCCTATGATGATCATGAGAATCAAGTCCAGAAATCCATGGCCATGGTAGAGTGAAATAATAGAAAGAGTTTCTATTTAGATTTTCACACTAGACTCGAATCGAATGATTACATCATATGACAGAGACTAGGGTTTGACGAGTTCACCTTAACCCTAATCTGATCGGGGCTCAAGATAGAAGAACTGAATCACACAGGTAGCTGCACCAAGAGGTTCGCATTCAGCTCTGATGGGTTGCCACCATATACTGCTAGGTGTCACTGGTGGATTTTGGGAGCAATTAGAATGATTTAGATGATCGATCATTCTAGCTGTTCGAATCAGAAGAGTTCTGATCCATCGAAAGGAGTTTCGGTGATGTCTATGATAGAGATCATGACATATCCCATTACCATACAGAACTGAACCTAACTGGGTCACACAAACAAGGGTTTGAATCTGGTGATCATCAATTGAACTGATCTAGTTCAATTGATCTGAATGAGATTCAATTAGGTTCAAGGAAATCGTGCTAGCACTCGATTGAACCTAACGTTCTTCTTTTACTATCATAAATAAGTTGTCCTGACTGAGCCAAAGGAGTTTGTGCTCAATCAGAGGCCTTCATATGGTCTGACTAGAGGTTGTCCAAGTCAGAATAGGTTGTCTTATTTGTAAGACATTACCTGCCATTTTTGGTCACCTGCCATTTCTTGTTCTTTGACTTTGGTCAAAAGTCTACCTTTGACTGGTCAAACGTTGACCATTCACCCTTTGACTTTTGACCACATGTCATGCACCTATTGGAGAGCTGGTGGGGGCTTGTCCCCCTGCCAGAACCTGGCAAGGAGAAGGGCGCGCACGCCCAAGGGTGGCGTGAGCCCAAGTAGGAGGCGCCTAGGAGTCCTTGTTGGACAAGGACTCCACCTCCCTTTAGGATTCCAATTAGAGTTCTACTAAGAATCCAGTTTGACTGGTCTTAGGCGCCCTCTAAGGAGGAATCCAGGGGTCTCTTTTTCAACCAATCAGATTTAGATCTGATTTCACAAAGGGTTGTGATTGGTTGAGAGGAAGAAGAGTTGGATCACGCTTAGTCTATAAATAAGACCCTGCGCCCAACCCTAATCCAAAGTCTTATTGAAAGAGATTTCCCACGTCCAAGGCTGCCTCTCCCCTCCTTCTCCATGCCATACTCTCTTCTCCCCTTTCCTCTCCATGTCCAAAAGTGTTTTGGACTTAGTTTGGTGCGATTCCAGATCAAGGAAAGGCGATCAAAAGCAAGAAGGCTGCGCTGCTGCAAAAGGACGACTGCAGATCTTCAAAAGAGTTTTGAAGATCCTCCAGATCAGATCCAGATCTGATTTTTGGAGGTGTGATAGAGAAGAAGAGGTTCTCCAGATCCAACCCGAGTGGATACCGGTAGAGGCCAGGCGCTTGCGTGGCTAAGATCCAGAACCTTCCGCTGCAATCAGGATCATCTACAGGGTAATAGGATTACCCAAATCAGGTAAATTAAATTTGATTTAATTTATCTTATTTTTATTTTATTTATTAAAATAATAAGAATCAGATCTGAAACATATCAAGATCTGATTGAGATCAAGAGAAAAAATTTTTGAAATATATCTCTTGATCTAATCAGATCTGGACGAACCTGGACCGGGAAATCAGGATTTCCCTTCAACTGGTATCAGAGCCATGGTTCTAAAATTGTTTAGATCTGATTTTAAATTTTATTTTAATTAAAAATAATGTGATTTCAGATGTCACATGAGATGTGATCAGATCTGAAATCAGAAAAAATTAAAATTAAATGATTTGGATCTAAGATTAGAAGATATGCATGACTAGTTCTAGAAATAGAATAGTTCTATAGAATAGTCTTTGCATGTCTTTTGATTTAATATGATTAAATCATATTTTAGATCTTCTTATTTACTATTTTCTGATATTATAAGTGTTATAATAACATCTGGATAAACAGCAAATAAAAAAAATTATTTAATTTTAAATATCATATGAGATATGATAGATGCATGACTAGACTAGTTGTAGAATAGTTCTACATAATTATCTAGATTAGAATTTATTTTGATTAGATCAATTTAAATCTAATTTTTTTAGATTATTATATGATAATTTAGATCTGAAAACATGCATGATTATGATACATGAGATGTATGCAAAATATGCCTTGATTAGATCTAAATTTGTATATGAGATATATGATATAGATCTATAACTGTTTTTGTAGATTTACATGTTCCTGATTAAGGCGTTCCTCTTGGCCGTCCGGTCATAAGAATGAAGAAGGGTTTAAAGGCCCTCTCTTCCCATTCGATGGGGTGTTCTTATGACGTGTAGGGGTGCTGCGTGTTCGTCCTTAATCAGAAACCCAAAACTTACTTTCTGCAAAACCCTAGATCCTGAAACCCTAGGATTTATTGTGCATATTTTGTTTATGAACCCAACTTAATTAAGAATTAAGATTATGGAATATTAATTAGGTCTAAAATTAAGAATTTCAGATCTAAGACATATTCATAATACTGGGTTCGGGCTTGGGTAGCTCAATTAGGTCTAAGCGGTTGATCAAACCGAATCAAGAGTTGGTTAGATGGGATCAACAATGCTTAAATTGACCAGCCTAATAGGATTAAGTCTGGGTCAAGATCGAGTCACGATCAAGCAAGACCTAATTAGGCTCAGAGGTTAGAGTCTGGATTGTAGGCTAACCCAATTGGTTCTGACTCAACAATTTGGTGTCTAAGGTAAGTTTGGCACAGACGACCGACTGGTTTTTAATTGGAAGCTACTCGACCTGAATGCGTTCTTGTGCGAGTTAACGGCATATTCCTTCCACCGGTCTCACTTACCTGGCCATATCTGTTGACACAGTTCTGATCTGAGGTGGTCAATAATCCGAGCTGACCCATGCCACTAGGTTAGTCATAATTGTTATGACTAAGCCAAGTCTAGTTTAATGAGACCTGAATCAATTCTTCCTAAGAAAAGATTAAGTCTGAGGTCTTCCACCATTGTAGACGTGCGGGCCCTTCCCGGGGTTGATTGTTCTCGGCTGGATACAGTGGCTCAGTTGCACCGGGAAGACGCAACCATGTCTATTAGGCATTGGATGCTATGGGCTGGAGGATGAGTTGGGCTCAATATTCGGATACGGTGAGAGACTCAAATAGGAACCCAGTCTATGCAAATGGTGGGTCTGACTTAACTAAGGAGTGGATCAATATTCCGGATACGGTGAGATTCATGAATTAGAGACCAAGTTTGGGTGCACCATGATTAGAGAATCATTGAACAAGAGTTGTTCACTCATTGGCTAACCCATCACCAATAACTGTTAGGTGAGGTGATGAGTCAGTTGGTGAGACCGCACCACCCACTAGAAATCATCAATCGCGGAGATTTTTCGCATCTCTACAGAGGGAGTGTAGGGATCCGAGAAAATAGTGGGAGCTAATTTGTTTAAAAATAAAATCCCTAAACAAATTGGTCAAGTCAAAATTACAGTATCTAACTAGAATCTTTGACTCTCTACAGGAAAATGTCTGCGTCCAACCCACTGGCACGTATCCTAGACACACATAGACTGACTGGACCCAATTATAAAGATTGGCTCAGGAACTACAAAATTATTTTGGGTTCAGAGAAGTTAACACATGTTTTGGACCAGGACCCTCCCACCTTACCAGCTCGTCCATCCACTGAACAGAGAGCGTCTCTGGAAAAATGGATTGACGAAGATAATAAGGCCAGATACTACATGTTGGGCTCGATGTCTGATGAGCTCCAGCGCCAACATGAAGATATCGGGACTGCTCGCCAAATGTTGGCTCACCTGCAGGAGATGTTTGGTGAACAGAGTCGCGCAGCCAAATATCAAGTCACGAAACGACTTTTTAAGGCTAAGATGCGTGATGGGCAGTCAGTCCAAGATCACTGTCTGACAATGATCAAGGACATGGAAGAGCTTGAGAAGCTCGGTGTGAAGTTGGACTTGGACTTGCAGAATGATATTATTCTGCAATCCTTGACTGATGCATATGGGCAATTCATCATGAATTACCACATGCATAAACTTCAGAATTCCTTGGCCGAGTTGAATGAATATGCTGGTTACCGCTGAGCTTTCTATGAAAGGTTCTAAAGGCTCAGTTCTTGCTATGGAACGGACTTCTTCCAAAAGAAAGTCTTATGGAAAGAAAAGGAAGTCTGTGAAAAAGCAAAAGGTAGAAGGATCAAAGAAGAAGAAGGCAGAACCGAAGAAGAAGGTCGATGGCAAAGGAAAGTGTTTCCATTGCAACAGCAACGGCCATTGGAAGTGGAACTGCCCTACTTACCTGGCCACCCTAAAGAACAAGAAGGAAGGTCCTTCTGGAGGTATGCTCGTTATTGAGTCTAACCTTACGGTTTCTTCTGCATCCAGTTGGGTGCTTGACTCTGGATCTAGTGCTCACCTATGCACTTCTATGCAGGGTCTTGAGGATAGCAGGAGGCTGAGGGATGGAGACATGATCCTACGCGTCGGTAATGGAGCAAGAGTTGCTGCAGTAACCGTGGGAACATACCCTCTGCGATTACCATCTGGTTTAGACTTAGTTTTAAAAGACTGTTATTATGTGCCTGCAGCTAGCAGGAATTTGATTTCTGTTTCATGCTTAGCACAAGAAGGTTATGTGATCACCTTCTTTAAGGACCATTGTAACATTCTTTATGAAAGAAATAAAATTGCAAATGGTTTTCCTTGTTAATGGTCTTTATCAGTTGCATATTGATGTACCTGTTTTAACTATCGAGCAAAACGTGAATGCCAAACGACCTAGGGATAGTCCAAACGACAGATATCTATGGCACCTAAGATTAGGTCATATAGCAGAAGATAGGATTAACAAATTGGAGAAAAATGGGCTATTGAGTCCATTGACTTTTGAGTCAGTATCCAACTTGTGAATCTTGTCTTCAAGGCAAAATGACTAAACTTCCCTTTTGTTGGACATGGGGAGAGGGCCACAGATCTCCTTGCCCTAGTACATACTGATGTGTGCGGCCCATTCGATGTGCCGGCTAGAGGCAATTTTGTCTACTTCATTACCTTTACCGATGATCTGTCTAGGTATGGGTATGTGTATCTTATGAGACACAAGTCTGAAGCTTTTGAAAAGTTCAAAGAATTCAGACATGAAGTAGAAAAACAAACTGGAAAAAACCCATTAAGGTTCTTCGATCAGATCGAGGAGGTGAATATCCTTAGCCGGGAATTCCTAGACTATCTTAAGGAAAAATGGCATAGTCTCTCAATGGACTCCACCAGGAACACCTCAACTCAACGGGGTTTCAGAACGGAGAAATCGGACTCTATTGGATATGGTTCGATCCATGATGAGCTTCACAGACCTCCCAGATTTTCTTTGGGGACATTCATTATTAACTTCTATCTATTTACTGAATAGGGTTCCCTCTAAAACCGTTCCTACCACACCGTATGAGATATGGCACGGTAAGAAACCAAGTCTGAGTCATCTCAGAATTTGGGGTTGTCCGGCTTATGTCAAAAGACAACAAGCGGACAAGTTAGAGTTTAGGTCCTTTAGAGCTCGATTCATAGGATATCCTAAAGAGTCATTAGGATACTATTTCTACATTCCTGAAGACCACAATGTGATTGTGAGTCGACATGCCATATTTCTTGAAAAATAGTTTATTCAAGATAGTGGCATTGGAAAGCAGATTAAGCTTGATGAGAAAGTCTCACAAGCAGAAAGAGCTAAGGACCAAGTGGAACCAAATCAGGTTGAGCCAATAAGAACACTACCTCCTCCACCTCGTAGATCGGAAAGAGTTTCCCGTCCCCTGAAAGATACTTAGGTATTATTTCAGAGGATGTAGAGGAAATGTTCCTCATAGGTAATGGTGCTCATGGTGATGATCCCAAAACCTACAACGAGGCGATATCAGATATCGACTCCGAGAATGGCTTGAGGCAATAAAGTCAGAGATCGACTCGATGCACTCAAACCAAGTCTGGACCTTGGTAGATCCACCAGAAGGTATAGTACCTATTGGGTGTAAATGGATCTTCAAGAGAAAGATTGGTGCAGATGGGAATGTGGAGACATTCAAGGCTAGATTGGTGGCAAAAGGTTATAGTCAACGTGAAGGCATTGACTATCAGGATACCTTTTTCCCGGTAGCTATGCTAAAATTCATCCGCACATTGCTTGCTGTTGCAGCCTATTTTGATTATGAAATATGGCAAATGGACGTGAAAACGGCATTCCTAAATAGATATCTTGAGGAAGATATCTATATGGAACAGCCACTAGGTTTCACATCCAGTGATACTGATCACAAGGTTTGCAAGCTGCAAAGGTCCATATATGGACTTAAGCAAGCATCTCGGAGCTGGAACACTCGTTTCAATGATGTGATCAAAAAGTTTGGTTTCATCAAAAACGAAGAGGAACCATGTGTTTTCAAAAGGGTCAGTGGGAGCGCTGTTGTCTTCCTCGTATTGTACGTGGATGACATCCTCCTTATTGGGAATGATATTCCCATGTTGACATCAGTCAAGATGTGGTTGTCTAAGGAATTCTCCATGAAAGACCTAGGTGAAGCATCCTTTATTCTAGGAATTAAGGTCTATAGGGATAGACCGAATAGGATGCTAGGACTTTCACAGAAGATGTACATAGAGGAAGTACTAAAGAGGTTTAGTATGGAAAACTCTAAGAGGGGATTAATACCCTTCAGACATGGTATTCATCTTTCCAAGAAGATGTGCCCCAGCACACCTGAGGAAATAGAACACATGAGCAAGATCCCTTATGCTTCTGCAATAGGGAGCCTCATGTATGCCATGCTATGTACACGACCTGATATAGCCCATGCTGTGAGTGTCACAAGCAGATATCAGTCAAATCCAGGTGAAGAACACTGGACTTCTGTGAAGTGTATCCTTAAGTACTTGAGAAGAACTAAGGATATGATGTTGGTCTTTGGTAACGGAGAACTCCTGGTCCAGGGATACACAGACTCGGACTTCATGTCCGATATAGATGATCGAAAGTCGACATCTGGAAGTCTGTTTGTGTGCAATGGTGGAGCTGTCAGCTGGAAGAGTTCCAAGCAAACTGTGATAGCAGATTCCACCATGGAAGCAGAATATATAGCTGCATCAGAGGCTGCAAAGGAAGCGTTCTGGTACAAGAAGTTTGCTGCAGAAATTGGAGTAATGCCATCAGATGCCATTCCTCTTTACTGCGACAACAATGGCGCCATAGCCCTTGCTAAGGAGCCGAGGTCTCACCAGAAGTCCAAGCACATTGAGCGGCGATATCATCTCATCCGCGATTACCTTGAGAAAGGTTACGTTGAGGTCAAGAGAGTCAACTCCGCAGATAATGTGGCAGACCCACTGACAAAGCCATTGGGCCAGCAGAAGATCGAAGCCCACCTTGAGAAGATGGGACTTAGACTTGTAGCCAATTGGCTTTAGGACAAGTGGGAGATTGTTAGATATATGTGCCCTAGAAGCCAGAATTGGCTGACACTTGTAATACACTTCTAGGGGCAAAATTGTAATTTTGACTATAATTAATGAAATGGGTTATTTTCTATCACACATGTGTATTTAGTGTCTGTGATACATCCTTTGAGTTAATGGTAATGATAATTCATATTTTCAAGAGTTGAAAATTTAAGACATGAATAATCATTATTAACTCATAAACAGCTCCCGACCATAGGATCATCACGAGGATGGTGATTGATCCGGAAGGTTGGTGTACGATCACTTCTCTTTAGTAGATGAGTCTTGAGTCTACGGTGTGGAGACACCGGAGCGAGAGTACAGGTACTCGTTAGAGAACGAGGGCACTGAGCGTGACCACCTCGAGTAGTCATTAGGGAGTCTACCTTCTCGTCAATGACTGACTCGATGCTGCAGTAGTGTGTCTGGTTCTTTGACCTGAGATGCATCGACAGTTCACCTTGAGGGTGTTATAGTTTGACTACACCATTACTCGGTCTCCTAGCCATATGGAACCCTGAGGTGTATGTTGGCTGTGACATGTTCATTGTAGGAACTGGATTGCATCAAGATGGGATCTATCTACCTCGGTGGTAGAGGAGTAGCCCTATGATGATCATGAGAATCAAGTCCTGAAGCCCATGGCCATGGCAGAGTGAAATAATAGAAAGAGTTTCTATTTAGATTTTCACACTGGACTCGAATCGAATGATTACATCATATGACAGAGACTAGGGTTTGACGAGTTCACCTTAACCCTAATCTGATCGGGGCTCAAGATAGAAGAACTGAATCACACAGGTAGCTGCACCAAGAGGTTCGCATTCAGCTCTGATGGGTTGCCACCATATACTGCTAGGTGTCACTGGTGGATTTTGGGAGCAATTAGAATGATTTAGATGATCGATCATTCTAGCTGTTCGAATCAGAAGAGTTCTGATCCATCGAAAGGAGTTTCGATGATGTCTATGATAGAGATCATGACATATCCCATTACCATACAGAACTGAACCTAACTGGGTCACACAAATAAGGGTTTGAGTCTGGTGATCATCAATTGAACTGATCTAGTTCAATTGATCTGAATGAGATTCAATTAGGTTCAAGGAAATCGTGCTAGCACTCGATTGAACCTAACGTTCTTCTTTTACTATCATAAATAAGTTGTCCTGACTGAGCCAAAGGAGTTTGTGCTCAATCAGAGGCCTTCATATGGTCTGACTAGAGGTTGTCCAAGTCAGAATAGGTTGTCTTATTTGTAAGACATTACCTGCCATTTTTGGTCACCTGCCATTTCTTGTTCTTTGACTTTGGTCAAAAGTCTACCTTTGACTGGTCAAACGTTGACCATTCACCCTTTGACTTTTGACCACATGTCATGCACCTATTGGAGAGCTGGTGGGGGCTTGTCCCCCTGCCAGAACCTGCAAGGAGAAGGGCGCACGCCAAGGGTGGCGTGAGCCCAAGTAGGAGGCGCCTAGGAGTCCTTGTTGGACAAGGACTCCACCTCCCTTTAGGATTCCAATTAGAGTTCTACTAAGAATCCAGTTTGACTGGTCTTAGGCGCCCTCTAAGGAGGAATCCAGGGGTCTCTTTTTCAACCAATCAGATTTAGATCTGATTACACAAAGGGTTGTGATTGGTTGAGAGGAAGAAGAGTTGGATCACGCTTAGTCTATAAATAAGACCCTGCGCCCAACCCTAATCCAAAGTCTTATTGAAAGAGATTTCCCACGTCCAAGGCTGCCTCTCCCCTCCTTCTCCACGCCATACTCTCTTCTCCCCTTGCTCTCCACGTCCAAAAGTGTTTTGGACTTAGTTTGGTGCGATTCAGATCAAGGAAAGGCGATCAAAAGCAAGAAGGCTGCGCTGGTGCAAAAGGACGACTGCAGATATTCAAAAGAGTTTTGAAGATCCTCCAAATCAGATCCAGATCTGATTTTTGGAGGTGTGATAGAGAAGAAGAGGTTCTCCAGATCCAACCCGAGTGGATACCGGTAGAGGCCAGGCGCTTGCGTGGCTAAGATCCAGAACCTTCCGCTACAATCAGGATCATCTACAGGGTAATAGGATTACCAAAATCAGGTAAATTAAATTTGATTTAATTTATCTTATTTTATTTTATTTGTTAAAATAATAAGAATCAGATCTGAAACATATCAAGATCTGATTGAGATCAAGAGAAAAAATTTTGAAATATATCTCTTGATCTAATCAGATCTGGACGAACCTGGACCGGGAAATCAGGATTTCCCTTCAAGTGAGTGGTTAAAACCTCTCAATCACTCAACCCTTATCATTTTCTATTGAGAAATAAAAATGTGCATGTAGAAAAAGAGTCCTTCTACATGTTAAATACAAGAGAGGGGGCATTGGATAAGGATAAGAGGCTCATTTGATTTTTGAAATCAAGTGAGTGGTTAAAATCTCTCAACCACTCGACCCTTATTAATTTCTATATGGTTTTCCCATGGTATTCATGTCAATAAATTATTAAAATTTTTTAGCATGTAGAAGACTAGATTACAATTATGTGATAAAAATTTTAGAGTATTTGAGCATCAGTTCTGGGCAAAAAAAATCTTTGAGTGAAGGTGAATAGGATCTTGCAGCACTTTTCTTTTCCTTTATGCCTCTCTTCTCTTATGATTTTCACCTCTAAAGATATCCTATTTTTAGATATGATCTAAATAAGAATTATAGATATAAAAATTATCTTTTCATAAAAATTTATTTCATAGAAAAACTCCATACAGAGAGGGTGTGATAGGATTTTTGGTATGTCAGGATTTTTGGACCGAGTGAAATCCTAGATTTGGAAACCTAGGTTCGGGTGGAGAGATCGAGTGCTTGAGCATCAGATAGCTACCAAATTTGAAACATATCTTCATCATCCTCCAATATTTATATTCTAATTTTTTAAAATATTTAAAAAATTAGAAAGTATATGATCAATCGGATCGATCATTATCAGCCATCGAAGGCCCCGACGAGGAGCTAGCACTCTAGTGGGGTTGATCGAGACCAGGAGCTCCGTATGGACCAACCATAGAGATCGAACACATGTGTGGTTGTGATGTGATACCAGAGCATTATTTGGTGAACTCAAATTATGGTGATCAACTACCCATGAAAAGATATTGTGTTCTGAACACGTAGATGTAGTAAATAGTTTATTACATAGTTTTATTTTCAGATCTATTGATGTATGCATGCATATTATGTTTAGATCCTAATGTGTAAGATTAAATAATCTGATATGATCAATAGATAATTAATTAAATTAATTATTTTTTACTGCATCATTGTTAGTTTTGAAATATTTTTGGAAAGTTGCATGAAAAATCCTGCACTATTTTCTTCAAATGGTATCAGAGCAAGATTCTTTAAACATGATATGCTTACATATTTAGATTAATAATTTAGATTTGATCTAAATATTGATCTAATAATTAAAGTAATTAGATCTAAAAAATTAAAATTTTAATCATACGGACTGTAGGTTGTCCTGCTGTAGGGTTTATCCTCTACAGTGAAAAGGTTGTCTTGATACGTTACTGATCTATATCGTTAATCATAAAATTACTAGATTTGATCTAATCTTTTTATAATTTAATTATATTAAGCTTTAATCTAATTTATGATTATGAGTACATAATTAGATAAAGTTTGATTCATGATTATGTAGTGTACATAGTTTCAGATTAAACCCTACAACTAGTATTGTTTGTGAATTGAGATGATTTAATTTTGAAATGAGTCGACTTAATTGGTGAACAATACTAAGTTGTAAAGAATATTTTAAAATTAAAAATATTTTTAAAATATCAAACCCTAACCCTCAGCCCATAAACTTAATTAAAAATTAAGTATAATGATTTGGTGTTTAGAATTATGAATTAAGACTCTAAGTCATTAATCATAAACTTATGAGTTATTGGATTAGCTGAATTAGGTCCATAAATTGGGTTAGACCTAAGGTTCATTAAAATATAGACTAATTTAGAGTAATTGATCAAATCTAATTAAATATTAATTTAGATTAGGTCAAGGACTCCATAGACTCAATTACAATAGTTGTAGTTGGTCAAGTCCATGCCTTTAATAAGAACCAAATGGACTTGATTCAAGGCTATGCAGTTGAATCCAAAATTACTAGGTTGGTCAAATTAAAACTAATGAATCGGATGATGTCTAAGGTAAGTTTGGCAGTTTGACTAATGATTTTTAATTGGAAGCTACTCGCATTGATTTGATCTTTGACGAGTTAATGGCATATCCCTCCCATTGATCTCGCTTACCTGGCTATTCTGATGAGTTAGATTTTGATTAGATCACTTGGTGATTCGGGCTCACCCATGTCTATTAGATAAATCAGTCTGACTGATTTAGGTGCTCCTAATGCCAGCTTAGATTAGATTCTTTTCTAAGTTGGTGAAGTCAGTGGGAGGATCGAAATTAGCTCGCTGAATTTTCTTAAATTGATTAACTAAATCCTCTAAACTTATTAGATCCTTAAAAATGAATTAGTTATATAGATAACTAAATCATAGCCTCCCATTAAGTTGAGTGATAATGGGTTCATTAGTATAATGATCATTGGAGGCCCAAAGGCCTGGTGATTATTGACTAATGAAATTATCATTCATCAAATGATAATTTGGTTAAGTCTTTCTGATGGTGGTTAGGTTGGCCGACCAAAATTGGGCCTGATCATTTATTTGTTACATAAGACCAAATGTGGTCATGTTAATGGTTGGATCTAATCAAACTTTTTTTAGTGGAGGCCAAAGCCTACTGATTAGGTCTATGGGGCAAAATCAATGTTACTAAAAGTTATTTAGAAAAATAATTGATTTTGAATCTACCCATAGGTGCACATGGGTTGACCAACCAAAGTTGGGCTCATGTATAGTCTATGTGGATTCTAGTACCCACTAAAAAATTAGAGTAATTTCTCAAATTGAAGGTAGAGGCTACCAATTCGTATAAAATAGTGAAAGAATCTTTAGACTGAAGTCCAAGTTTTTAGGATTAATAATTCATATATTAATTAGGTTTAATTTTCTTTTATGTAGACATGGCCACTAACCTATCGCTTCGACCATTGTTAGATCATGACAAATTAATGGGATCCAACTACGATAGCTAGTATCGTAAGTTGAAAATCATCCTAGAGCATGATCGGATCCTTTATGTGGTAACGGATCGAGCACCTAAGGAGCTAGCCCCGAATACTAGAAAAGCGATTTGAGATACTTATCTGAAGTGGCTTAATGACCACACCACCGTTCGATGTATAATGCTGGTGGTAATGAATGATGAGTTCAGCCGCAGGTTTAAAAATGCCCAGCCATAAGAGATGCTTCAAATATTGAATGACTCTTTTGGCATATCGGATGATGTTGAAAGGCATAAAACAAGTTGTGTCATTTTCAATACTTGGATGAGGGACGGGATCTCAATCACCGATCATGTATTGTACATGATTGAGATGATTGAGCGTCTTAGTAAGTTAGACTTTTCCCTGCATGAGCAGCTTGATAAAGATGCGATCCTTAATTCTTTGCCCAAGTCCTTCCTCCCCTTTTTAGCTCATTTTAGAATGACAAAGCCTACAGTGAACTATCACGGCTTGTTGGGGTTGCTATAGAACTTTGAGAAGGATCACCAGCTCCACAAGAAGATGGTGAATGTTGTGGGAGGATCTTCTTTTGGTCGTCAATCCTTTAAGAAAGGGAAGAAGAATAAGAAGAAGAAAAATAAGAAGGTGCGGCCTCTTGCTGGGACGACCGCACAGGGTCAGACCAAGAAGTGCAAGCCTGATCAGAGCTAAGTAGAGTGCTTCTTCTACAAGAAGTAGGGGCACTGAAAGAGAAACTGTCCTCTGTATATTGCCTCTCTGAATTTGAATAGGTCGAGGAAGAAGCAAGTGGTTGCTGGGCAAGGTAATTATATGATAACACCTTACAATTTTTTCTTATTTGATTCTACTGCCTGGGTATTAGATATTGGAAGCCCTTATCATATTTGTAATTATATGTAGGACTTGCAGGTTAGTAGGAGATTTGATCAAGATGAGAGGTTCCTGAATGTTAGAGATGGAAGACAAGTTTCAATTTTAGCTTTAGGAATCATGAACCTTATAATCAATTCAAATAAAGTTATTCTTAATGAATGTTATTATTGTCCAACTTTCTTATTGAATGTCATTTCTATAGGCCTTTTGGCCATGAATGCTTTTGAAATATCAATTAAAAGAAATTTTATAATATCATTTTGAATGGTGTTATAATTTTGATTGGATAATTGAATAACGGAATATATTTACTTTCTATGCTTGTTAACGTGGTTCAATCCTCTAGTAAACACCCTAGAATTAGTGATGTGTCTGATGTCTACCTTTGGCACTATAGGCTAAGTCATATTAACAAGAATAGAATTAACAGATTAGCTCAAGAAGGAATTCCTAAGGTTAGTGATTGTGAGTAACTTCCGACCTGTGAGTCTTGTCTTCTTGGTAAGATGACTAAGTCATCTTTTACTAGAAAAGATGAACAAGCCACTGAACTCTTGAGTTTAGTACATTTGAATGTATGTGGATCCATGAGTTCAAGTGCTAGAGATGGATATTTCTACTTCATAACCTTCACAAATGATCTATCGAGGTATGGATATGTCTATTTAATGAAGCATAAGTCGGAGTCGTTTGAAATATTCAAACTATTTCGAAATAAGGTAGAAAAGCAAATTGAAAAGAGTATTAAAACTCTTCGGTCTGATCGAGGGGGTGAGTACCTTTTCAATGAGTTTCTGACATATCTTGGGGAGAATAGAATTCTCTTCCAATGGATCCCTCCTGGAATACCATAACATAATGGTGTGTCTGAAAGGAGAAATCGGATCCTATTGGACATGGTTCGATCCATGATGGGGTTTGCTGGTTTGTCAATCTTTCTATGGAGATATACGCTCGAGTCAGCTTGTTACATTCTAAATAAGATTTTGAGTAAATCTATTAATAAAATACCATATGAAATATGGACAGGATGTAAGCCAATGCTTTCATACCTTAGGGTTTGGGGGTGTCCAGCCTATATCAAATGTTTGATGACAGACAAGCTTGGACCTAGGTCTGATAAGTATAGTTTTATAGGTTATCCAAAAGAAACCAAAGGATACTACTTCTACCTTGCTGATGAGCAAAAAGTATTTGTCAGCCTTAAGACAGTCTTTTTAGAAAAGGAGTTCCTTTATAAAGAAACTAATGCCTCCAAGATCGAACTTGATGAAGTACGATAGGTGGAAGAATGAACACAAGTTGTTGAACCTGAGCTGGATTTGATTAGATCAAATCCAAAACCCATTGTGGAAGCATCCTTAAGGAGATTTGGTAGAGTACCATGTCAACCGAATAGATACTATGGTTTTCTGATCAAGGATGGGGATCCTATTGAACTCGATGAGAACGATCGGGATCCAATCACCTATATGGATGCAATGCAGAGATCTGACTCTGAGAAATGGCTTGAGGCCATGAAATTTGAGATGGAATCCATGAAGGTCAATGATGTATGGATATTGATTGACCCATCCGAAGGGGTAAAATTCATAGGGTGTAAGTGGATCTTCAAAATAAAAAGAGACGCAGACGGAAAGGTGGAGACTTATAAAGCCCATTTGATTGCTAAGGGGTATCGTCAATATTATGGTATTGACTATAATGAGACATTCTCTCCTATGGTAATGCTCAAATCCATTCAGATAATACTTGCTATAGCTGTCCATCTGGACTATGAAATCTAGCAGATGGATGTGAAAATAGCTTTTCTGAATGGAGAGCTGGATGAAGAGGTGTATATGATACAACTTGAAGGTTTCACATTCATAGATGAGTCTAAGGTGTATAAGCTTTAAAGGTTCATTTATGGACTAAAGCAGGCATCTCGGAGCTGGAACATACGATTTGATAGAATAATCAAAACGTATGGCTTCATTAAGAACGAAGAGAAGCCTTGCATATACAAATGGGCTAATGGTCTAGCAATAATATTCTTAATATTGTATGTGGATGATATTCTCTTAATCGAAAATAATGTCCCTACATTACAAGGAATAAAGATCTGGCAGTCATCACAGTTCTCCATGAAAGATCTGGGAGAAGCTTCCTACATCCTAGGGATGAAGATTTATAGAAATAGATCTAAAAAGTTACTTGGATTGTTCTAATCTACGTACATTGATACTGTGCTTAAATGGTTTAGCATGAAAAATTTTAAGAAAGGCTATCTACCGATAGGCCATGGAATTTTTCTTTCAAAGAGGGATTGTCCAACAACAACCTCTAGACAGAGAGTGTATGAATATAATACCATATGCTTCAACAGTAGATTTTATAATGTACGCCATGACACATACGTGACCAAATGTGGCATACTCACTAGGTGTAGTGAGTAGATACTAATCTAATCTAGGAGAGAATCACTGGAAGGTTATTAAAACCATCCTGAAGTATTTAAGAAATACTAAGGATCAGTGGCTTGTATATAATGAATCAGACTTAAAACTTATGGGGTTCACAGAATCTAATTTTCAGTCTGATTATGATGATAGCAAGTGTGTCAGGATACATATTTATCCTTAATAGTGGGACCATCTGCTGGAAGAGTTTCAAGTAGTACACTATGGCCGATTCAGTTTGTGAGGTGGAGTATGTCCTTGCATCAGATGCTGCCAAAAAAGTGGTGTGGCTAAGAAAATTTATCACCGAGTTTGGAGTAGTATTCTTCCTTGATGGTCTAGTTCTATTCTATTGCGACAGCTCTGGAGCCATTGCTCAGGCAAAGGAACCAAAGGTACACCAGTGGACGAAGTATATTCTGCACTGCTACCATCTTATCCGAGAGATTGTAGATCGAGGTGACGTCGACCTTCAGAAGATCGATGGAAAGGAGAACCTATCTGACCCATCACTAAAGCTATTACGGTGAAGGAGTTCGACGATTTTAAGTCAAAGATAGGTATTAGATACTGCACTGATTGGCTTTAGTCCAAGTGAGAGATTATTGGGAATGTATCCCAAAGCCAATCATCAGTCTGTTGACAGTTGGATCATATATTTATAATTATATATGAATTATAAATTAATAAAAGTTATTTTGACATTTTTCATCATAAATTTTGTTATCTTCTAATGAACTCCTATGTTGTATTGAAGTCCTTAGGATTATCTAGATTCGATAAAGAAGGATTTGTCATTTAGTTTTTAAATAGTTTACGATCAAATGATACGTTGTTACTTAGGATGACAACGTTTATCAAGTATAGATCGTTGTATGCCATATAGGTTGATTGTTCTCATAACCAAAAAGTGTTGAGACACTAATATGATATGCAAGTGAGATGTATGGATACATCTGCACTAAATATGATCAACTTTAGGGCTTTTCTTCTGTCAAGATTAGCTTCGATGGAATATGGGTATAAATATTCCTTCGATCTGAGATCATCACAGTGACTTTCAAGCAACTCACTATGTTTTGATGCTGGACTATCTGAATTTTTAATTTAGTGATGGAAGATTTCTAGGCACAGTCAAGTACTTATGGAGTTGATGCATGTATCAAGATGGGATTAACCACTCTTGATTTTAAGAGCTGTATTCAATTATGTTTTAATTTACCAAAATCTTGGCCAGGATAGTCTTAGTGAGGTGTCATAGGATTAATTGCTTTAAGACACGACATAGATGTATTTTCTAGAGTCGACAGTCTAATCCTGAGTCATCTATTATACAAAGATCATAGGGATGAATTATACGATAACCATATTCGTGTAGGTTCTGAATATTGTGATTGCGATTATTCGACCTATCCGAACATCGGATACCATTGTTAGACGGTCACTTGGATTAGTATAGAAATTAATTTTTGTACTATCGACTTAGGTTTAGACCTACGGGATCACACACATTAGAAGTTTCTATCTAATCTAATGGCTAATCAAGAGTTTCATTGGTCTGAGACTCTGTGGTTAAGAGTTCCACTGAATTGGAACTCTATGGCCAAGAGTTCTATTGGACTGAAACTCTGAATTCTACTTATCTGAGACTCTCTGATCAAGAGTTTCAATGGACTAAAACTCTATGATCAAGAGTTCTACTGGACTAAAACTCTAAATTCTACTTCTCTAAGACTCTCTGATTATGAGTCCTGATAAACTATAGTCAAGAGTCCCACTCGATTGGAACTCTTTGATCAAGAGTCCTACTAGACTGAAACTCTGAGTTCTACTTATTTGGGGCTCTCTAATCAAGAGTTTTACTAGTCTGAAATTTTATGATCGTGAGTTTGATTCATTTGGGATACTGGATTCAAGAGTTTCACTAATTTAGCACTCTTCAAGAGTTTCATGTTAATAGGACTCTATTGCCCAGTAACCCATTCAATTTAGATTTTGATAATTTTTTGGAGCTCTATTTGATTGAGCGATGAGAATTTGATCAAGTTTGATTGAATTTGATTTGATTGAATTTGACCCAATCAGGTTATGAGATGACCTAATCGCTATGGGAGTTTTGATCCTGATTTGATCAGGACGTAGATCAATTAATTTTTAATTTGATTAAAATTTTATTATATTATACTAAGCCTAATTTGGTTTGATTTAATCTAGTTTAATTAGATCTAAATTAATTGATTTGGTTGAAACCAATTAGGACCAAGTCAAATGAAGTTTGAATTCAAATTCTTCCATGCGCCCATCATTTTTGATTTTTCCACTCTGCTTCCCATGCCCTCTCTTTTGTTTATCAAATATTTTTTAATAAATAAAAATATGCATGTAGAAGGAGAGTCCTTCTGCATGTTAAACATAAGGGAGGGGGTGTTGGATAAGGATAAGAGGCTTATTTGATTTTTGAAATCAAGTGAGTGGTTGAAACCTCTCAACCACTCGATTCTTATCATTTTTCATATATTTTTCTTATATTATTCATATCAATAAATTATGAGAATTTTTGTTCATGTAGAAGAAGGAGTTAGCATTACATGGTAAAAATTTTAGAATGTTTGGGCATCAATTTTGGGCAAAAAAAATCTTGGAGTAGAGGTGAATAGGATCCTACAGCACTTTTCTTTTCCTTTATGCCTCTCTTCTCTTATGATTTTTACCTCTAAGGATATCCTATTTTTAGATATGATCTAAATAGAGATTATAGATATAAAAGTTATCTTTCAATAAAAACTTATTTCATGAAAAAACTTCACATAGAGAGGGCGTGATAGGATTTTTAGTATGTTAGAGTTTTTGGGCCAAGTGAAATACTAGATTTGAAAATCTAGGTTCGGGTGGAGAGATCGAGTACTGTGAGCATCGGATCATCACCAAATTTGAAAAACATCTTCATCATCCTTCAGTATTTATGTTTTAATTTTTTAGAATATTTGAGAAATCAAAAAGCATACGATCGATCAGATCGATCGTGATCAACTATCGAAGGCTTCGATGAGAAGTTAGCACTCCAGTGGGGCTGATCGAAATCAGGAGCTCCATGTGGATCAACCGTAGAGGTCGGACACATGTGCAGCTGTGATGTAATACCAGAACATTATCCGATGGACTTAGATTGCGGTGATCGACTATCCATGAAAAGGTATTGTATTCTGAACATGTAGATGTAGTAAATAGTTTATTACATAATTTTATTTTCAGATCTATTAATGTATGCATGCATATTATGTTTAGATCCTAATGTATGGGGTTAAATATTCTAATATGATCAATAAATAATTAATTAAATTAATTATTTTCTACTGCATCATTGCTATTTTTAAAATATTTTTTGAAAGTAGCATGGCAAACCCTACACTATTTTCTTCAGAGGGGGGCCTGTGGGTATTGGTGGTGGGCGGTGGAGGGGCATCGTGAGGATGGGGGCTACGACGGTGTCGGGCACTGCAAGGGTGTCGATGGTGGGGGGTGGGCTATGGTGTGGACGGTGGAGGGCATTGCTGGGGTGGGGGCTGAAGGGCTTAATCAATTTTAAAATTTTAATAAATAATAATAATAATAATAAATAACATAAAGTTATAATAATATAATAATAATAATAATAATAGTAAAATAGTAATAATAATGATAATAATCATAGTAATAATAGTAGTTAGAATAATAATAGTAAATATAATAATAAGAATAATAATAATAATAAAGATATAAAATAGTAATAATAATAAAAATAATAATAATAGTAATAATAGTATAAATAATAATAAATAATAATAGTAAGTAATAATAATGTAATAATAAAATAGTAGTAGTAGTAAAGAATAATAATAATAATAATAAATATAGTAATAATAAGATATTAATAATAAGAATGGTAATAATAATCATAGTAATAATAGTATTAGAATAATAATAATAATAATAATAGTAAATATAATAATAGTAATAATATTATAATAAGAATAAAAGTAGCAATAATAATTAAAATAATAATAATAGTAATAATAGTAATAGTAGTAGTTAGAATAATAATTATAATAGTAAATATAATAATAATAATAATAAGAGTAAGTAAAAGTAGTAATAATAATAATAAGTTTTTTATAATTAAAATAGTTAAGTTTTTAATTATATTTTTATGCTTTTACTTGTTATAATTTAATCTTTTTATTTGTTTAGCCCATGTATTTCATTATGATTATGATTTAATATTTTAATTTATATTAGTCAAAGGTTTTAATTTATAATACATATAAACTATCAGGTATGAGGATCCAGATTGGATTTCGATCAGGGATCTGAGTCGGGATCATGTCCAGGATTCGGTCTAGGATTCGATCTGAGATCTAGTTTGGAATTCGATCGGGATCCAATTTAGGATCTTGTCTAGAATCGAATCTAGGATTCAAATTGAGATTTGGGTTGGATCTCGATTGGGATCCAAATCAAATTTAGGCCAAGATTCAGTCTGGGATCCTATCTAGGATCCGATCTAAGATCATGTTCAGGATCTAGTTCAGGATTTGGATTATGATCCGAGTCAGATCTTGGTTGGGATCTGGTCTGGGATCCGATTTGGTAAAGATTTAATTCATGAATTGATCTAACCTTAGAGTCCTATTCAAGAGTCGATCCCAGGATTCCCAAAACAGACTCTGTGAATGGCTCTTACATGTTCCGATTTGGATAGTTCATAAATGCATCAATATTTTATTGTTGTCATGGTGTTCTTTATTCTATTATGAAAAATTCTATCATAGTTATCTTGTTTGTTCTTTCAGTATATATTAGATATGGTTAAAATATGATCCATCTATATCGTGTACTTGAAGAACTGTAGAAAGATGCTGCTGGATTTTTGTGATTCGAAGAAGGATCTAAAAATCGAGGAGGATATGGATATTGATAAGTAGATCTATATCCTTTGTTGAATCTTATCTTGCAATAATGGTATGCAATACAATTCTATTCATTAGCATTTATATATTTTTTGCTATTATTATTCATTATTATATTCATTTATATGTCAAGTTAATTATATGCATAGTTTAAGCATTGCATGTTTGGCATCGAAAGCGAGACGACGATGTCCGAGTTTCCAACCTACCCTTGAGCGTTTTCCCATTTCCACTGCTGCACCATCAGAGTCGCCAGAGGGCCCTATAGAGGCGGGTTCGAATGAGCAGGCCCTGACTGGTATTTTTATATTTTTTATATAATAAAATTTAATTTTAATCTACCTAGCAATTAGATTTATAGATGGCTATCATACTAATATTTTATTTATTATTTTTTCAGGCCATTCTTTATTGATGGTGAGGTGAGGGTGAGGTCCATTGAAAAACCTCATCCTTGAGCATTGGAGATGCGAGCACGAAGGACAGCATCTCTGCATCGAGATATCATCAAGCTACACCAGACCTATTAGGGGATGGTGCGAGCCATGGCAGACTAAGCTGGGCATCATTTGCTGCAGCTATGCCATGATGACGCTATTCGATTGGCGTCAGGTTACACATTCTCAAAGGAAGGTTTTCTATAGCCACTTATATGTATAATAATATTTATTTAAATATTTAATTAACGTAGTATTCTTATAATATTTATTATTGGTAGGCTATATTTGAGATTATTGATTTTGAGCATGATCCCGTGTGGCGAGCTATAGATGATCATTTATGCTCGCATTTCGAGTATCAAAATTGCATGCATTACCACTGGTATGCTATAGTGCATGATCAGGGGGTGGAGGCAGCACAGCAGCGGCCATATGATAGCATTAGCATCGAGGATTGGGCTATCATATACCACACGTACGAGGATTCGACATATCAGATAACTTTCTTTTATTTAAAATTTAATAATTGAATCATTTATTTTTAAATTTAATTATTTACTAACTTATTTGACTATTAATTATGCAGGATCAATGTGCCAAAAATACCGCGATCGGGTGAGACAAGCAGTCTCGCATTGTGAGGGTTCGAGGCCATTTGCTAGCCATATGGAGAAGATGGTAGGTAATTTTTATTTATCATATTTTAACTCTTTAACTTTTTTGAAAAAATATATTAATTATTCTTAAATTATAGAGAGATATAGAGAGTGGCAAGCTTCCTGGTAGGATCGAGATCTACCAGTAGATCCTTCAGCGACGATCAGGGGACTGGACGATCGGGAGTCAGGAGTTTTTGTAAGTTTTTTCAATTATCTTTTTCTTTAGTATTTTGATTTTTTGTACAAACTTAGAATAGTTATAATTTTAATTTTCAAGATCGTATGATAGACATTAGATCCCAGCCTACCCCAGAGGGCTCGACCACACCTACAGATGATGAGATTTGTGATCAAATGCTTGGTACGAGATCTTGTTATGTTAAAAGCCTAGGGCATGGGATCAGAGTTCCTATATCTTCATACTCATTCAGGGTTGGCATCCATATTGCCTGTGATGCTCGACTAGTGGAGATATAGAGATAGACTATTGAGGATCGATAGCGGGCTACTAAGTTGACTGTACGCATCGACGAGTACCAGCTGTTCCAGTCGTAGATGATGGAGCAGATGGTGCAAATGAAGTAGAAAATGCAGCTGATGAGGCAGCAACAGGTCGATCCAAGCTCCTCTGAGCGCTCCCCTCCTACGACCCTTTTTCCTTCTCCAGATATTGCCAATGCTTGATGGTCGGCGGCTTGTTTTCTCTTATTTTTATCTTTATTTTAGATCTTTTATATTTATTTATCAAAAAATATTTTCTATAATGAAATACATTTATATATAATAAAATGATGAAATTTATTATGGATGAAATGATAAAATTTATTTATAGATATTTATAATTTTTTTAAAAAATAATTTATGATATAATTATTTATAATAAAATATCAGTCATAAATAATTATTATTTGCAATGAAAAAGTTATGTTGCAAATAACTTCTTATTTAGGATGGAAAATTTATGTCGCCAATAAATTTTTATTTAAGATGAAAAATTTTCATCGCTAATATTTTTTATTTATGATGAAAAAATTCATCACAAATAATATTTATATTTGATGAAAAATTTTCATCATAAATAATTTTTTTATTTATGATAAAAATTATTCATCAAAAAAATATTTATTTATGATGAAAAACTTGGCTTTCCAGCATAAAAATTTGCATCACAAATAATTTAATGAATAAAAAAAATTTAATGAAAATATTTTATCGTAAAAATTTTTTATTAGCGACAAAAATTTGCTTTTCATCGCTAATTATTATCTACGATCCCATTTTTTGCAATAAAAAATTAGTGATAAAATTTTCATCGTTAATAATTATTAGCAATGAAAATTTATTATTTATGATGAAAATATTACATTGCAAAAAATAGATTTTCCTATAGTGTCTCTCTTTCTCTCTCCCTCTCTCTCTTGCTCTCTTCCCTCTTCCCATATTTCCTATCAGTGTGAGCATGGGTGTGTGAGTGTTTATGTGAGAAAATCTTGTTAGATATATGTGCCCTAGAAGCCAGAATTGGCTAACACTTGTAATACACTTCTAGGGGCAAAATTATAATTTTGACTAATATGAATAAAATAGGTTATTTTTTATTACATATGTGTATTTAGTGTCTGTGATACATCCTTTGAGTTAATGGTAATGATAATTCATATTTTCAAGAGTTGAAAATTTAAGACATGAATAATCATTATTAACTCATAAAATTGCTTCTGACTATAGGATCATCACGAGGATGGTGATTGATCCAGAAGGTTGGTGTACAATCGCTTCTCTCTAGTAGATGAGTCTTGAGTCTATAGTGTGGAGACACCGGAGCAAGAGTATAGGTACTCGTTAAAGAACGAGGGCACTGAGCGTGACCAGCTCGAGTAGTCATTAGGGAGTCTACCTTCTCGTCAATGACTGACTCGATGCTGCAGTAGTGTGTCTGGTTCTTTGACCTGAGGTGCATCGGTAGTTTATCTTGAGGGTGTTATAGTTTGACTATACTATTTACTTGGTCTCCTAGCCATATGGAACCCTGAGGTGTATGTTGGCTATAGCATGTTCATTGTAGGAACTGCATGGCATCAAGATGGAATCTATCTACCTCGGTGGTAGAGGAGCAGCCCTATGATGATCATGAGAATCAAGTCCTGAAATCCATGACCATGGTAGAGTGAAATAATAGAAAGAGTTTCTATTTAGATTTTCACATCGGACTCGAATCAAATGATTACATCATATGACAGAGACTAAGATTTGACGAGTTTACCTTAACCCTAATCTGATCGGGGCTCAAGATAGAAGAACTTAATCACACAGGTAGCTGCACCAAGAGGTTCGCATTCAGCTCTGATGGGTTGCTACCATATACTGCTAGGTGTCACTGGTGGATTTTGGGAGCAATTAGAATGATTTAGATGATCGATCATTCTAGCTGTTCGAATCAGAAGAGTTCTGATCCATCGAAAGAAGTTTGGATGATGTCGATGATAGAGATCATGATATATCCCATTACCATACAGAACTGAATCTAACTGGATCACACAAACAAGGGTTTGAATCTGGTGATCATCAATTGAACTGATCCAGTTCAATTAATCTGAATGAGATTCAATTAGGTTCAAAGAAATCGTGCTAGCACTCGATTGAACCTAACGTTCTTCTTTTACTATCATAAATAAGTTGTCCTGTCTGAGCCAAAGGAGTTTGTGCTCAATTAGAGGCCTTCATATGGTCTGACCGGAGGTTGTCCAAGTCAAAAAAGGTTGTCTTATTTTGTAAGACATTATCTGCCATTTTTGGTCACCTACCATTTCTTGTTCTTTGACTTTGGTCAAAAGTCTACCTTTGACTGGTCAAACATTGACCATTGACACTTTGACTTTTGACCACATATCACGCACCTATTGGAGAGCTGGTGGGGGCCTGTCCTCCTACCAAAACCTAGCAAGGAGGAGGACGCACGCCACCCTAGGCGTGTACCCAAGTTGGAGGCGCCTAGGAGTCCTTGTTGGACAAGGACACTACCTCCCTTTTGGATTTCAATTAGAGTTCTTCTAAGAAACCAGTTTGACTGGTCTTAGGCACCCTCTAAGGAGGAATCTAGGAGACTCTATTGCCACCAATCAGATTTAGATTTGATTTCACAAAGGGTTGCGATTGGTTGGGAAGAAGAGAAGTTGGATCACAGTCAGTCCATAAATAAGACCCTGTGCCCAACTCAAATTATATGAGATGATTGAAAAAAGAGTTTCCATATGCCCAAAGGCCTTTTCTCCTCTCCTCCTCCATGCCAAAGTTCTCTCCCTCTCCCTCCACATCCAAAATAGTTTTGGAGCTTGGTTGGATGGATCCAGATAGAAGGCGATCAAAAAGCAAGAAGGCTGCATTACTGCAAAGGACGACTGCTGATCTTCAAAAGGAGTTTTGAAGATCCTTCAGATCAGATCCAGATCTAATTTTTGGAGACGTGATAGAGAAGAAGAGGATTTTTAGATCCAGCTTGAGTAGATACTGGTAGAGGCCAGGCGCTTGTGTGGCTAGATCCAGAACCTTCCGCTGCATATAGGATCATCAATGGGTAATTGGATTACCCAAATCAGGTAAATTAAATTTGATTTAACTTATTCTTATTTTATTTTATTTATTAAAATAATAAGAATTAGATCTAAAATATTCTAGATCTGATATAGATCAAAAAGAAAAATTTTGAAATATATCTCTTGATCTGATCAGATCTGAACGAACCTGGACCGAAAAATCAAGATTTTCCTTCAACTGGTATCAGAGCCATGGTTCTAGAAATGTTTAGATCTAATTTTAAATTTATTTTAATTAGAAAATAATTGATTTCAGATATCACATAAGATGTGATCAGATCTAAAATTAGAAAAAATTAAAATTAAATAATTTGGATCTAAGATTAGAAGATATGCATCACTAGTTCTAGAATAGAATAGTTCTATAGAATAATCTTGCATGTTTTTGATTTAATCTGATTAAATCATATTTTATATCCTTTTATTTACTATTTTTTGATATTATAAGTATTATAATAACATCTAAAAAATAGTAAATAAAATTTTTTTAATTTTAAACATCATATGAGATATGATTGATGCATGTCTAGACTAGTTATAGAATAGTTCTACATACTTATCTAGATTAGGATTTATTTTGATAAAATTAATTTAAATCTAATTTTTAGATTATTATGAGATAATTTAGATCTAAAAATATGCATGATTTGATACATGAGATGTATGCAAAATATGCCATAATTAGATCTGATTTATATATGAGATATATGATATAGATCTAAAACTGTCTTGTAGTATTGAATGTTCCTGATTAAGGCGTTCCTCTTGGCCGTCCGATCATAAGAACGAAGAAGGGTTTAAAGACTCTCTCTTTCCATTCGATGGGGTGTTCTTATGATGTGTAGGGGTGCTGCGTGTTCGTCCTTAATCAGAAACCCAAAACTTACTTTCTGCAAATCCTAGATCTGAAACCCTAGGATTTATTGTGCATATTTTATTTATGAACCCTACTTAATTAAAAAATTAAGATTATGAAAATATTAATAGTCTAAATTGAGAATTCATATCTAAGACATATTATAATATTGGGTTCGGGCTTGGTAGCTCAATTAGGTCTAAGCGGTTGATCAAATCGAATTAAGAGTTGGTTAGATGGGATCAACAATGCTTAAATTGACCAGCCTAATAGGATTAGTCTGGGTCAAGATCGAGTCACGATCAAGCAAGACTAATTAGACTCAGAGGTTAGAGTCTGGATTGTAGGCAAACCTAATGGTTCTGGCTCAACAATTTGGTGTCTAAGGTAATTTGGCACATACGATCGACTGTTTTTATTGGAAGCTACTCGACCTGAATGCGTCTTTTACGAGTTAATGGCATTTCTTCCACGATCTCACTTAATGGCCATATCTTTGACACAGTTCTGATCTGAGGTGGTCAATATTCTGACCGAATCCATGCCACTAGGTTAGTCATTATTGTTATGATAAGCCTCTAGTTTAATGAGACTGAATCAATTCTCCCAAGAAAAGATTAAGTCTGAGGTCTTCATCATTGTAGATGTGCGGGCCATTTCCGGGGTTGATTTGTTCTCG
>QRFJ01002914.1:0-40052 GCA_006176705.1 Cocos nucifera
TAAAATTAACTTAGTACAAGACAAGTGTTCAAATGATTGTCATGCAAGCAAATGAAAATATAAGCCGTAGTTGATGATTTTTCCTAAAAAGCTTTTATTGTAGTTGAAGATGGTATTGAGATGTTGTGCAGGAGACATACGGACTAGATCTTTCTTTTTAAAGAAAATATAAACTGCCTAATATCCACATCTCTAATTAAAGATTTTGGTATTGTTGGACATGCATGCTTCTCGATAGAGCTATCAAAATGGGCCAAACTGGGCCCACATAGGCTATAATTATGTGGGTTGGGGCGAGCTCAGTCCACTTGTTAAAATAGGCTGCAAACCCACCAATAGATTTAGATCTGATTTGATAAAGAGTTGTGATTGGTTGGGAAGAAGAGGAGTTGATCACAGTTAGTCTATAAATAAGACCCTGCGTCCAACTCAAAGAGGAATCTGAATTAATTGAGATCTGCACGCCACCAAGGCCTTTTCTCCTCTCCTGCTCGATGCCAAAGGATCTTCTCCCTCTCCTCTCCACGTTCAAAAGGGTTTTGGACCTTCGTTGGTGAAATCTAGATAAGAGAAAGGCGAGTGAAAGCTAGAAGGCTGCGCTGCTGCAAAGGATGACCGCTGATCATCAAAAAAAGTTTTGAAGATCCTCCAGATTAGATCTAGATCTGATTTTTGGAGATGTGATAGAGAAGAAGAGAATCTCTAGATCCAGCCTGAGTGGATATTGGTAGAGGCCAGGCACTTGCATGGCTTGATCCAGAACCTTTCGCTGCTTACAGGATCATCAACGGATAATAGGATTACCCACTTCAAGGTAAATTAAATCTAATTTAATTTATCTAATTTTATTTTAATTTTTAAAATAATAATAATCAGATCTAAAATATCTTAGATCTGATTTGGATCAAAGAAAAAAAATTTTGAAATATATCTCTTGATCTGATCAGATCTAAACGAACCTGGTCCGAAAAATCAGGATTTCCCTTCAAAGGAATGGCGTCAACTCAAATGGGCCAAGAGCCAATGGCGCAAGAAACTCCTCCCCATGCACCAAGAGAGAGAGTCTATAGCATGTGGGATTCAGGTATGTGGCCCCCAAAGCAAGCCCAATAAGCCTAGGCCTCACCCAATTCAAGACCAAATCTAATTTAGCTCAAATCAGATCAAAATTAGCACAAATCAGAATCCGATTCAAATCCAATTCGAATTTAGGTGCTAGGGTTTGCATTATGTGCTAGCATGTTCAACTTACAAACATGATCGAATCTAATTACACCCTTGATCAATTCACTTTGTGTGTGATCCATTGAATTCCACATCTAGCCAGCAGTGGATCTAGGTGCGATTTGACCTAATTTGGTTAGAACTCAACCAACCTAATTTAGGTCAAAACTAGCTAACCCAATTCGACCAATTAGAATACTTTCTAATTAACGATCAAATTAAACTCTTTAATTTGATCAAACCTACAAGACAAGATTGACATCTAGCAATGTATCATATGTACTTAGAAGATATAAAATTTTGATGAAAATACCAAAAATATCTTTCAGTGGAAAGTTATCGTGCAACGAGATCCTTCAATCTTCCTATATCCCGAATATTACTCTGGGTATCGAAATATGTCAAACCCAATATCATATTTATATTTCTCTCAATCTTATGATGATGATTTGATTAATGAAATATTAGAAACCATTTCTAATTTTTATCATACTTTGATCAAAGACTTCCTGAATCATCATTTGATTGAAGCAAATAGGATGCAATCTCCTCTTACTAGGATTGATCGATTTCATGTTGACCTACTCACAACCTCCATATGTAATCGACCATATTTAGATCATCCCGTACATAACTGAGTCATGAATGAGTATGAACTAAAATATGGATTCATACTTATAAGGTTCTATGGTAGTCTCAGGTGAAAGGATTACATGCACAACTCCCATTATGTGAACCATCAATTGATATGTAGATAAGACTCCATTAGATGTTCTCGACTTGGTTCAATTCAATAAACTCATTCTCCAATAACCACTCATATCCTTGTATTAGTATCATACATAAGTGATAGTGAGATCAATAACCCTCTCTATTAAGCATACATAGGACGTGCCAATCTTATCAAAAATATTGATCCCCAACTCAATGTTCCATTGATCAGGAATATTTAAAATTAAGATTTTAAGATTTTAGGTCTCACTGGTATGATCTCATCATAACCCTAAAATCATAGCCCTAATTTATGGGGTTCATCATAATCTTAAATGAATAATTAAGATGCAGCATATGATGAAATAAAAATCTTTATTTATTTAAAAATATCATTACATGAGTTTGGAAGACAAAAGAATAGCCCATTAAAATACATATTTCTATTGACTTGAGGACATATTTCTTTTACATTGAGTCAATCTCTAACTTCGTTATCTCTCACCATTTCTAAGAGTCAATATCTGATATCGTCTCGTCATAGGTTTTGGGGTCATCACCATGAACCTCATTTTTTGTGAGAAATATTTTTTCTACATTCTCTAAAATGGTATCTAAGTACCTCTAGGAGGATAGGAAACCCTATTTGACCTACAAGGTGGAGGTGGTAGTGCATGGATCGATTTAGACCGACTGGATTCCTTAGGTTCCTTAGCTCGTTGCTCTTCGAAAACTTTCTCCTTGAGTCTAATTTGTCTTCCAATGCCACCATCTTGAACAAATTATTTCTCAAAAAAAATAGCATGTCGACTCACATTACATTATGATCTTTCGAAAGATAGAAGTAATATCCTAATGACTCTTTAGGATATCCAATAAAATGAGCTCTAAGGGATCTAGACTCTAACTTATCCGTCCACTATCTCTTGATATGAAGCAGGCAACTCCAAATTTTGAGGTGACTCAGACTTGGCTTCTTACTATGCCATATCTCATATGGTGTAGTAGGAATGATTTTAGATGGAACCCTATTCAATAGGTAAATTACAATCATTAAGCTATGTCCTCAAAGAAACTCAAGAAGGTCTATAAAGCTCATCATGGATCGGATCATATCTAATAGGATCTATTTTGTCCATTCTGAAACCCTCTTGAGTTGAGGCATTTCAGGCAGAGTCCATTGTAAGACTATGCCATTATCCTTGAGATAGTCTAAAAATTTTCAACTAAGGTATTCACCTCCTCGATCTAATCGAAGAACCTTAATGGGCTTTTCGATTTACTTTTCTACTTCATGTCTAAATTTCTTGAACTTTTGAAAGGCTTTAGACTTGTGTCGCATCAGGTACACATACTCGTAATGAGATAAGTCATTGGTAAAGGTAATGTAGTAGATAAATTTGCCTCTGACCGGTACATCAAATGGGCTGCACACATCTATATGAACCAGGGCAAGAACATTTGAGGCCCTTTTTCCATGTCTCATAAAGGGCAGCTTGATCATTTCATCTTGAAGGCATGACTCACAAATTGGATATGACTCGAAAGTCAACAGATCCATCAATCCAAATTTTTCGAATTTGTTAATCCTATCTTTGGCTATATGACCAAGTCAAAGGTGCCATAGGTACCTTTCTTTTAAACTATCTCTAGATTATTTTGATCCTATGGCATTCACATTTTGCTTGACATTATATTCAAAAACATTTACATGTAACTGATGGAGACCATTAATTAAGAAATTACTTACAATTTTATTTTTTTCATAAAAAAATTGTACAACGATCCTTAAAGAAACTAATTACATAATTTTTTTGTGCTAAACACGAAATAGAAATCAAATTTCTACTCGCAGTAGGCACATAATAGCAGTCCCTAAGTACTAAGACATTTCTAAATGATAGTTGCAGAGGGTAGGTTTCCATGATCACAGCAGCAACTATTGCTTCATTTTCGATGTGCGGGATCATCTCACTGTTCCTCAACCTCTTGCTATCCTCAAGACCCTGCATAGAAGTGCACAAAGAAGCACTAGAACCAGAGTCAAGCACCGAACTAGATGCAGAAGAAATCATTAGGTTAGTCTCAATGATGAGCATACCTCCAGAAGATCCTCCTTCCTTCTTGTTCTTCAGGCTGAACAGGTATGCAGGGCAGTTCCACTTTCAATGGATGTCGAAGTTATAGTGGAAACACTTTTCCTTCTCCATGGCCTTCTTCGGCTCATCTTTCTTCTTCTTCATAGACTTCTTCTTCTTTCTAAAAGACTTTCTTTTGGTAGAAGTCTACTCCGTAGCCAGAACTGAGCCCTTTGAACTCTTCAAAGTCTGCTCAGTAGTAATTAGCATATTCATCAACTCGGCCAAGGTGCACTAGAGCTTATTCATATGGAAGTTCATAATAAACTGCCCATACGAATTAGTCAAGGACTACAAGATCACATCAATCTGCAAATCTTTATCCATTAGGATACTAAGCTTCTCAAGATCTTCTAGATCCCTAATCATTGCCAAGCAATGATCTTGGACCAACTGTCCATCATGCATCTGCACCTTAAAGAGTCTCCATAAGACTTGATAATGCATTGTGTGACTCTGCTCACCATACAACTCTTGTAGGTGGACCAACATTTCATGGGCAATCCTAATGTCCTCATGTTAGCCCTGTAATTTAACAGACATTGAGCCTAATACATAGCACCTAATTTTGTTGTCATCGTCCTACCACTTTTCATTAGATTCTCTTTGATCGACTGTCGGATAGGCTGATAGAGTGGAAAGTTCTTGGTCTAGTACATAGGTTAGCTTTTTGGAACTCAAAATAATTTCCAAGTTCCTCAACCAATCTTTGTAATTGGGTCTGATCAATCTGTGGGTATCTAGGATTCGGGCTAAGAAGTTTGACGCAGACATTTTTCTATAGAGAGTCAAAATTTCTAGTTAGATTTGTAATTAACTTAACTAATTTATTTAGTAGTTTCACTTTTAAATAAATTTGGGCTCCTAGTGTTTTCATGGATCGCTACACTCTCCTAGCATAGATCCAAAAATCTTTATGATCAGATATTTTTAATGGATGGTGCAATCCCATTGATTGGATCACAACCTCACCTAATAATTATTGGTGATGGGTCTGTCGATGGATGGATAATTTATCCAATGTTTCTCTAAACATGGTCCATCCATACTTGGTCTCTAATTCAAGAAACTCACCATGCCTAAAATATTGCTCCACTCCTTAGTTAAGTTAGACCCACCATTTGCACAAACTAGATTCGTGATTGGGATCCTCACTGTATCCAAAATATTGAGCCCAACCCATCCTCTAATCCATAGCATCTTATACCTAATAGATGTGGTTGCATCTTCCTGGTGCAACTAAACCACTGTATCCAGTCGAGAATAATTAACCACAAGAAGGATCCGTACAACTATAATGGTGGAAGATCTATGACTTAATATTTTCTTAGTGAGATTTAAATATAGGTCTCTTAGACTTAACTAGTCATAATAATTATGACTAACCAAGTGGCATGGATTAACTTGAATCGTTAGCCACCTCAAACTAAAACTGGGTCGACCCAAATGGCCAGGTAAGTGAGATCAGTGAAAGGGATATGTTATTAACTCATCGTGAATAAATTTAGGTTGAGTAGCTCTTAATTAAAGACCACCAGTTATGCCTGCCAAACTTACCTTAGACACCAAATTATCGAACTAGAATCGATAGAGTTAGCCTATAATCTAGGCACGAACCATGGAGCCAAATTAGGTCTTAAAGTGGTCGACCACATATGGCTATGAGTCGACCTTGACCAAACTTACATCTAATGGGCTAGTTAATTCTAAGCACTCTTGATCCCACCTAACTAACTCTTGATTCAGTTGATCAACCACTAGACCTAATCAAGCTACCCATATCCGAACCTATGTTTTATGAAGGTGTCTTAGATCTAAAAATTCTTAATTTTTTGTTAAAAAATTATCCTAAAGCCAATCATCTAAATAGTAGATGATTGAAATTAGTATATGAATTATCTAATAATAATAGTTATTTGGCTGGTTCATCATAAAAGTTCTATTCTCCTTAAATGAGCTCTTAAATTATGATGAAGTTCTTAGAACCATAATCAATTGATAAAGAAGAATTAATCAGATGGTTCTTAAATTATTCATGATCAAATGATAAGTTATTAACAAGGTCGATAACTTATCGAGTGTAGGTTGCTGCATGCCATATGCGTTGGTTGTCCTCATAATCAAGGGATATGGAGATACTAGTATGGCATCCAGGTAAGATGTAGGAGTACATCTATACTGAATGTGACTAATATAGCACTCTACTATGAAGAACGGCTAGCTAAGGCCAATGGATATAAGTGTCCCTCCGATCTGAGATCACCACAGTGACTTGCAAGCAACTCACTAAACTTTGGTATCAGACTACCTCTATTTCTAATATAGGTTCAAAAAGTTTTTGGGTATAGTCAAGTACTTGTAAAGTCAGTGTGTGAGTCAAGATGGGATTGACCACTCCTGATTAACTTTAGAAAGAGAATGACTTGCTGTGTTTCAATTTAGCAAAACTTGGGCCTAGGTAATCCTTGTGAGGTGTCATGGAATTTGTAAAATTTTGAGACACAATAGAGATGACTTGTATGAGTGTTTGATAGCATACTCAAAGTTATCTTGAGCATTATTGAATTATTGATCATAGGGATGAATTATATGGTAACCGTGGGCTAGGGTTCTAAGAGTGTTGCTTTGCATACATTCGACCTATTCGGACGTCGGGAACTAGATGGTAACTTCGATTGGTATAAAAATTGGTTTCTATGCTATCAACTTAGGTTCGAGCTAATGGGGTCACACACATTAGAGCTTGTAATTTGATCAGATAGTTAATCGATGATTGAGAATCGTTCTAAGGTCAAATGATCAATACGATTGATGTTTGACCTAATGCAAGTGTTGCAGGAAGATCGATCAACAATTGGATTGCTAATTAGTTTAATTTGATTAAATAATCAGGCTGAGATCAAGTCTAGTTAAATTAAATTTAATTAAAATTAATTTAAATTTAATTATATTAAGTCTAGTTGGTTTATTGGATAAGCAAATTACAAGAAAGAATAATTTTTTATTTAATTAGGACTTAGGTGCACCTGATTGACTTAGGATTAAATTAGAATTAAATATTAATTTAATCTAATTTAATTTGGCTCTTATTTGAACTAGGATCATTCTTAATTGGGTTGCATTTAATTTTATTTAAATAGAATTTAAATTAGATTTAAAATAATTTTGACCTAATCAAATAAGAGGAGTCCCAGTTGGACTGGGACTCTCTCTTTCTCTTGCGCCTAAGACCCCACGACCATTACTTTAATTTCAGATTTTTTCTACGTGAAATTCCACACCAAAGAGGAGTATCCATGCCCACATATCAAATTTTTTGGGAGTTTGTTATGACTTAGTCAAAATAAGAAAGAGTTGGGATTTCTTTTCTTCTTGCAAGAGTCCCCTTTTGACCAAACTCCTTTCTCCCTTGTGCGCCACCTCTACCCATGCTTCTACCCTTTCTCCCTTTCTTTTATGCATTGGTTTTCTATTTCACATGCCAAAAATGATGGGAGGGGCGTCCAAGAGTTGGACACCCCATAGAAGTCCTCCTTTGACTAGGTTTTGACTTAGTCTTGCAATAAAAGGTGGATGCCTCTTATCAAATTGTTTTAGGACATAAAAAATCCTAGTAAAAACCATAAAAAATTAGAAGAGAAGAAGGAGAAGGCTTGGAGGATTTGTGGTGCCATGATTCATGGAGAAGAGCCTTCAATTAATATATCAAAGGTTGATGTCTTGAAGAGACAAGGAAAGAGAAGATTATCTTCTCTTATATTTTTCTTTTATATTTCTTTCTTCTTATTTTATTTATGATTTTTATACGATAAAAATATAAGAGAGAGAGAGAGAGAGAGAGAATTTGGGTGTGTAGATGAGTGCTCCAAGTTGTTGGGGCATGGTGTTAATTTTTGGACATGATCTGATCATGTCCTAATGCGAGAAGAAGAAGAGAAGAAGGTCTTCTCTTAGGATTTCTTTGAGAATCTTTCTTCTCATTTCTTTTATGATATTTTTTTATGAATAAAATTAAAAATATTAGATCTAGAAACTTAAAAAAAATTCTAGAGGAGAAGGTCTCCTTTTGTCCTAGCATAGAGATGTTTTCAGGACATCAATTGTTGATATCCTGAAGGAGAAGATTTATCTTCTCATAGGATTTATTTTTTCTTAATTTTATTTTCTAATTTATGATAGATCCAAGGATTAGATTTCTTCCTTATTCTTTCTCATGTTCTTCATCTTTTGGAGTGTCCAAGGTATCCAAAGAATATGTATTTGATTAACCATCAGGAGGGATCTGCAAGAAGCTAGCACTTCGATAAATCAAAAATAAATAGTTAAGAAAGATCCTAAGAGAAGACACATCTTCTCTTTTCATGACATCAACCATTAATGTCCTAAACGGATCTCCATACCTGAACAAGAGGAGACCTTCTCCTCTAGAATTTTTCACACATCCAGATCTTTTCTCCTCTGATTTTTCTCATAAGAAAAATCATACAAAAATATGAAGAAGAAGGGTTCTCAAGGAAATCCTAAGGGAAGACCTTCTTCTCTTCTTCTTCTTACATTAGGACATGATCAAATCATGTCCAAAAATAATCATCATGCCCCAACACCTTCGAGCATAGATCCCCACACCCACTTCCTCTCTCTCTCTCTCAGATTTTTTATCATATAAAAATTATAAAGAAATAAGGAGAAAATAAACCTTGAGAGAAGACGTTGTTCTCTCTTACCTTTGTCTTCACCTAGATATGAACTTTTCATATCATAATAAAACCTTTTTCTCCAAGGAAGTAGGTACCTCAAACCACCATGCCATCTCCCTATTTTCTCTCTTATTTTGCCATGGGATCCAAAGGGAAAATCATGCCAAAGCTCCACAAAAGGTGGCACCCTTTAACAACCTCCCTATGACTAGGTCAAAACCTAGTTTAAGGGGATTCTATGGAGTCCTATGGGGCGTCCAACTCTTGGATGCCCCTTCCTTAATTTCAAGCATGAGAGAATAGAAAACCACATACAAAACAAAATAAAATAAGGCCGAACCAGAATTATGGCATGGAGAATATTGGCGCAAGAGAAGGAAAGGAGTTTTGGCATTTTGGGACTCTTTCAAAAAGAAAACAACCCAAACAAGTTTCTAGTTTTGACCAAATCAAAACTAATTCCAAAACTATCAGTTTGAGAGGGTGTGGGGACCTTTCATAGAAATCTAGAAACAAATATGTGGGCGTGGGCTTCCTAAAATGGCACAATGGAGAAGATGCAATCCTAGTCTAACTACGATTCTCTTATACACTAGGTCAAACCCATTTGGACCCAATCCTAAATTTGATCTAAGTCAACCTAACTAATAGAAAATTCTAATGTAATTAGAAGCCTAATTAAATTAGATTTAATTAAATTTAAATCATATTTAATTTTTAATTTAATTAAAAATTAGGTATACTCAAATCCTAGTCGAATAGGAATTTATTCTTTCTTATAATTGGCTTATCCAATAAACCAATTAGACCTAATCAAATTAAATCCAAACCAATTCTAATTGAATCAAATTCAATTAGACTTGATCTCAGCCTGATTGCTCAATCAGATTGTGTTAGAATTCGGTATCACTCTGATACCAATTGTTGTTCCTACGGCTGCTCGAAGCCACAACTGTAGATCCAATCTCTTACGTGAACTTGGATGTTAATCCAACAAACTAAAGAAGATCTAAGAAAGATGAGAAAAACTAGGATTTTTGGCATTGGAACCAAAGATAAGAGAGAAGAAAGTTAGGAAGAAAAGCTCAATTGTATTCCAACCTTATTGTAAAAGTTACAATACCCTGGTTTATATAGAGTTCCCACATGAACACTAAGAAACCCCAGCTCAAAAACTCCTCTATGCTAACCCAATACATGAAAGCACTCACCAAGCCTATGTACACCCATGTCTCATATGCTCTCATCTCCTAGATCTAATCCAAATCCATACATGAATTAGCCTCTTTAAGACCTCTTGAACCAGGCCTTAAGATCCCTAGGATAAGTTCCTATCCTAGCCCAAATAGAACTCACGCGTAACTCTGCCCATGCACTGGGTTGGCTCTATCTCAGCACTAGGTCGGCTAACCTAAGATTGGGTCGGCTCAGTTTCAGACTGAGCGGCCTAGTTTCTGTCTTGTGCCTGTAGTCTCGAATGCGATCTTCTCTATCCTATGCACTGAGACTAGGCCAACCCGGTCTGAGACTGAGCCGACTAACTTATAGAAGATGCTCTTCTCTGCACTCTTCATCCTCGACTTTAGTTTTTTGCTCCACCTTATGTCCCAAGTCTCTGAAGCACCAACTAAGCCCTTCAAGGTCCTCAACACCTGAACCTCAAGCCTGTGGAGAGAGACATATCGCTTCCACCCTAGGACTGCCCTATCCTAGCCTTAGGACTGCATCTATCCTAGTCTCCTTGGAGCCCTCAACCTGGCTCCGCCCGTGGCCTCCTAAAGCTTGGGAGCACCACATCACCTACAATCTCCATCTTGGTGCGTCCAAGCCTTGGCACACTTGGCAACATCCTCCTGCAAGATCCCGCTGTCCCTACATGTCCTGATAGCCTCTCGTGCTCACCTTGACACTGTCATTCTTCTTCAACTGTGAGCTCCCTTTGAGGCCTTCGAAATAACCACCTCCATCGCTGAAGTCCTTGGCTTGCTTCTTTGCACCACCTTTGGAGTTATAGATATCCTTCTGCTTGGTAGCTGCACCACTTATTCTGAACTTTTCTGGAGATCATGCAGCGTTCCTTTACCGGCACTCACTACAAATCTTGATGCTCCACCTAACACTGTCCCCTCAAAGCTATGCCTGTCACCCTGCACAATCCTCTCCACCTAGATCTGTACAACCTCAGTACTGGTGCTGGGATATAGGTCCTTCCTTTGCATTTCTTTACTCTGAACCCATGTCACAGCTTCCTCCACCCATGAAGCCACCTTTGCCCGATGCTCTAAAAGGAATATGCCCTCAAGCCAATCAATTTTTGGGCTGTTCTTTGTCATCCAAACTCATGTAATGACATTTTTTAATAAAGACATTTATTTCATCATATGCAGTGTCTTATTATTTATTTAAGATTATGATGAACCCCATAAATTAAGGCTATGGTTTTAGGATTATGATGAGATCATACCAGTGACACCTAAAATTTTAAAATCCTAATTTAAATATTCTTAGTCGATGGGACATTGAGTTAGGGATCAATATTTTTTAGTAAGACTAGCACATTCTTTGTATGCTTGATTGAGAGGATGATTGATCTCACAATAACTTGTGTATGACACTAATACAAGAATGTAGGTGCTCATTAGAGAATGAGTTCACTGAATTGATCCAAATCGAGAATATCTAATGGAGTCTTATCTATATGTCAATAGATGGTTCTCATAGTAGAATTTATGCATGTAATCCTTTGACCTGAAACTACCATAGAATCTTATATATATAAATCCATATTTTGGTTCATACTCATTCATGACTCAGTTGTGTATGGGATGATCTAGATAAGGTAGATTATATATATGAAGATTGCGAGTAGGTTAACAAGGAATTGATCACTCCTGGTAAGAGGAAATAGCATCCTACCTACTTCAAACAAATGATGATTCAGGAAGACTTTGATCAAAGCATGATGAAAATTAGAAATAGTTTCTAATATTTTATTAAATGAATCATCATCATAAGATTGAAAGAGAAATGAATATGATATTGGGGTTGACATATTTCCATACCCAGAGTCATATTAAAGATGCAAGAAGATCGAAGGATCTAGTTGCATAGTAATTTTCACTAAAGGGTATTTTTAGTATTTCCATCAAAATTTTACATCTTTTGGGAAGTCACGATACATTGCTAGACGTCAATCATGTCTTGTGGGTTCGATCAAATTAAAATTTTAATTTGATCATTAAATTAGAAAGTGTTCTAAATTAAGTCAAATTGGGTTGGCTAGTTTTGACCTAAATTGGTTTGGTTGAGTTCTAACCAGATTAGGTCAAATCACACCCAGACTCACTTCTGGTTAGATGTGGAACCCAATGGGTCACTCACAAAGAGAATTGATTAAGGATCTAATTGGATTAGACCATGTTTGCAAGATGAACATGCTAGCACATGTAGCAAATCCTAGCACCTGGATTTGAATTGGATTCGAATCGGCTTCCGATTTAGGCTAATTAAGGTCCAATTGAGCCAAATAGGATTTGGTCTTGAATTAAATTAACCTAGACTAATTAGACTTCAGTGGGGTGCCACATACCTGAATCCCATCCATCAGAGAGTTTCTCTCTTGCGCATGGGAAGTCTTTCATGCGCAAAAAATTTTTGGCACATGGAATTAGTTGGCGCCTAACTTCTTTGACTTTTCCCATTTGTTATATCGCATAATTCTTTTAAATAGACATGGACATCAGATATGGGGTGTAGAAGAGTCCTTCTATAGATAAAATACTCTATTATTATTTTGAGAAGGAACTCTTTGTCGCCTAGGAATACTTGCCGCCCAAGACTCCTTGCCGCCCTCTCATCCTTGATGCCTCTTGGACCAAGTCAGTCCCTTGGGACTTTGACTATTCAAAGTTCATCTCCACACCTTCTTGCTGAATGGGTGTCCCATTAAGGACCATTAGATGGCCATCTAATCTGATCCAAGCCCTTGAATTATGATGCCATATACTTATGCATCGTGACTCTTCATAGAAAAACTACGTAGAATTAGTCCGAAGAGTCCTTCTATTTTAAGGAACCTCTTGGACTAAGTCTACGTAATTTTAAATGGCATAAAATTTAGATGGGTATAAGATATGATGATGGGGTGTGAGATGTTGATGAGGGAAGGGCGTGAGAAATTAAGATGGCACCCCTACGTACATTATAAATACGGGTGCACACCAAGAGTACGGAGGAGTGATAAATTATCTTTCTTTCTTATAAATATTTTCTATTATCCAATTTTTTTTTCTTTCCTTCTCTTATCCAGACCTTGTGCTTATAAGGATAAGAATCATTTTAAGATAAAGAGATTAGATAGAAAAATTAAGAAGATAAGGAAAAAGAAAGAGAGGTAAGGAGAGGTAAGGAAGGTGACATAAAGGCTAAGGAAGGTCTTGCCCATTTAATTAAAATTTTTATTATTAAAATTTTAATTATATAAATTAGAGGTGCTGGTGTTTTGATCAAGTCTCTGTGTGGATCAACATTGGAGGGTGAACACATAGGCACCTAGTGAAACCCCTGACGGACTGCTGCCAAAAATTAGGGACAATTTAGGGTTAAGCGATAAGAGGTATATTCTAATACTTTCTTTTATATTATAGATATTTGTTATATGATTTAATTTCTAATAAGGTAGTCCTAGGGTTCAGGTTTGGTTTGTATGATTTCATATTTTTGCTTTAAAATCCATGCTTCTGCCCTGTACACCATTCCTATTAATGGTATCAAAGTAAGCTTTATTAGGTTAAATCATATAATGCTTTGCTTATAATATAATGGCACAAAAAAAAAGTATGATATATATTTTTTTTTATTTGCATGTTATTTATATGATGAGATCATATTCTTTTATTTATCATAATGAGATTATGATGTATATATTATTCTATAAAGATTGCCCTGATATAGTGGAAAAATATTCACTATGTAATGATGGTTGTCCTAGAATAATTATACATGTTAATATATATATATATATAATTTATCATAATTGATTCTATTAGGCATTTAGTTTGATTTAAATCAGAATGTGCATCGAGATCTTTTAAATCCCTCTTTAAAAATTATATTAAGTTGTCGTGTAATTAATCTATAGTTGTATCAATCGGGATGTCTAATTGATCAATTAGTGTCTAGGATAAATGGTTCGTGATTGGTAAAGAGAATGTGGTTTTTTAATTGATTTTATTGTCTGACCTTGCCAATTTATTGGTGTCTAAGAAAAGCAACGGGGGACTCCCACTTTTCTCTCACTTACCTGGCCGATTCAATTAATTTAATTCTAGATTGAAATGCTTAGTATTATATTCACTACATTAAGGCCTTCCTTCATACTAGATTCTTATTATGTCCAAAATCATATTAGTTTTATTGTGTAACCACAAGATCTATCATGGGGAATGATGTAATATTAATCTTGTGCATTGAGATGCTTACAGCATTTTGAATATACTGCTTTGTTGTGTAACTACAAAAGTAGTTATATTTCATTTTGACTGTATAGAAATAAAGGGTTCTATTTAAACTAAAACATTAAAACTTATTATGCTAACACAAGGCTATTAATGTTTTATAGGCAAAAGTTTTTTTGAGAGTTGCATAAAATGCAATTGGAAAGAGTTTCCTACCTTTGAACTTATAACAGGTTTGTTGTGCAACCATAAGACCTTTTATAAGAAATTAGGATCTTATTCTCACTAAGAAAATCAATAAGAAAGTTATGATTTTTTAGTGAAAGACATAATTAAATTAAAGTCCTAATTTAATTATGTTTGTCATCATGAGTTATTTGCTTATATATTATTCTTTATTATGTAGATTAAATGGCTTCTTCACTTTCATTGCATTCAATTTTGGATTCAAATAAATTGACTGGTCAAAATTATGTTGACTGGTTGAGAAACCTAAAAATAGTACTCAGTCAAGAAAAACTCTCCTATATTCTTGATGCCCCTGATCCTAAGCCATTAGAAAATGATGCCACAGATGAAGATAAGTCCACATACAAGATGTGGCAAAATGATTCCCTTACTATCAAATGCATCATACTTGCCTCTATGAATAATGAATTACAGAGGCAGCATGATGGCATGGACACTCAATCCATATTGCTCAATCTAAAAGAGCTTTATGGAGAGCATAGTAGGACTGCTAGATATGAGATATCTAAGCAATTATTTCATGCAAGAATGATAGAAGGAACATCCATACAAAATCATGTATTGATAGTAATTGACCAAATCACTCAATTAAGTCAATTAGATTTTGTTATGGATGGAGAGTTAAGTCAGGATTTGATCCTGCAATCACTCCTAGAATCATTTTCTTAGTTTATCATGAACTATCATATGAACAAACTAAATTCTTCCTTACCTGAGCTATTAAATATGCTCAAGACAGCAGAAAGCCATATCAAGAAGGATAATGCTTCTCTTCTTCTTATGGATGGGATCTCCAAGAAGAAGGCAGGTAAAAAGAATTCAAAGAGAAGGTTGAATCCTAAAGGTGGTATAAATAAAAAGAAAAAGAGAAAGAAGGTCTCCAGATAGATGACCTATTTTCACTATGGCAAAATAGATCATTGGAAGAGGAATTGCAAGGCTTACCTTGCAATCGTGAAGTCTGATGCAAATAATGCACCAAAAGGTATGTATGAGATACATACTATATTATCATTAAATTTTTTCATTTCAAATTCTTGGGTATTAGATATCGACTGTGATTTTCATATCTGCAAATCTTTGCAGGGGCTACAGAAAATTAAGAGTTTGAAGAAAGGTGACTTCAAGCTCTATGGCGCTAGAGGAGAGTCTATCCAAGTAGAAGCTGTAGGAACAAATATATTGAAGTTATCTTATGGAAAGATCTTAGAGCTTATAAATTATTATTATATGTCTAAGATCATTAGAAATATTATATCTATACCCTTATTATTAAAATAAGGTTATAGTCTTAATGTAATGAGCAAAGGTTGCTCGATCAAATATTCTAATGAAAATATTTATTTTGGCATATTTAGCAATGGTTTGTTGACTCTATGTTTGAATGACAATATATTTCATATTGATGAAAATGAAAAACATAAGAGAGATGACATAAATAATACTTTACTTTGGCATTGTTGATTAGGTCATATTAGTGAGATTAGGATTAACAAATTATACAAAGAAAAGTTCTTTGATCCTTTTGATTATGAATCATTGGGAACTTGTGAATCATGCCTCATGGGTAAAATGACCAAGATTTCATTTAGCGAACATGGAGAAAGGACAAATGAGTTATTAGGACTTGTACATACGGATGTATATGGTCCTATGACAACTCAAGCCAGAGGAGGATACTCTTATTTTATAACATTCATTGATGATTTATTTAGGTTTGGATACTTGTATCTTATGACACACAAATTAGAAGCCTTTGATAAATAAAAAAAAAAAAAAAAAAAAAAAAAAAAAAAAAAAAAAAAAAAAAAAAAAAAAAAAAAAAAAAATTAAAGAGTATCAAAGTATGGTCAAAAAACAAACTGGGCAATGTATAAAAATCCTTTGATCTGATCAAAGAGGAGAATACTTATCTAGTGAATTTCTATACTATCTTAAAGTTAAAGAGATTCTCTCTGAATGAACACCTTCTTATACACCGTAATTAAATGGTGTAGTCGAAAGAAAAAATCATACCTTATTAGATATGGTACGGTCCATGATGTGCTTCACTGAATTACCTATTTTCTTCTGGAGTCATGCCCTGGAGACTGCAATTTACATCTTGAATAGAGTACCTTCTAAATCTGTATCTAGTACTCCATATGACATACGGAGAAGTAAGAAACCTAATCTTAAGTATCTTAAGATATGGGGTTGTCTAGCATATGTCAAAAAAAATTTTGGACATAAACTTGATGCTAGATCAGACAAATGTCTATTTATAGGATATCCTAGAAATAGTATAGGATATTTATTCTATCATCCTACTGAATAAAAGGTATTTGTAAGTAGGCATGCCACTTTCATGGAAAAAGAATTTATCCTATAAAAAGGCAGTGGCAGAAATATTGAACTTAGTGAAGTTCAAGAAAAATAAATAGAAATTTTTCAAACAAATAATCACATAAAAGAACCAGAACACATAACTCCTATCTGTAGGTCTAAAAGAGTATGAAATACACCTATGAGGTATGGGTTGATTATTGAGAATAATGAAGCCCAAGTTATTGAGAATGACGAACCTCTGATCTATACGAAAGCAGTCAAAAGTAAGAACTCCTACAAATGGCTGGCTGCCATGCAATCCGAAATGGAATCCATGCACACCAACAAAGTATGGACTTTGGTGGATGCACCAGAGGATATAAATCCTATTGGATGCAAATGGATTTTTAAGAAAAAGATTGGAGCTGATGGTCAAATTGAAACCTATAAGGCTAGATTGGTGGCTAAGGATTTTAGGCAAAAATAGGGGATTGATTATGATGAAACATTTTCACCTGTTGCCATGCTCAAATCTATTTGGATTATGCTTGCCATAGCAGCATAGCACGACTATGAAATATGGTAAATAGATGTAAAGATTGTCTTCCTTAATAGTTTCCTTGAGGAGGTCTATATGTCACAGCTAAAGGGATTTGAGTCAAATGAGAGACCAAATCAAGTATGCAAGCTTAAGAGATCTATTTATGGATTAAAGCAAGCATCAAGGAGTTGGAACATCTATTTTGATGAAACAGTAAAAGAGTTTGGTTTTATCAAAAATGTGGATGAAGCATGTGTGTACAAGAAAACTAATGGGAGAACCATAGTCTTCTTGGTTCTGTATGTAGATGACATACTCCTCATTGGGAATGATATCACAATGTTACTATCAGTCAAATTATGGCTATCAAATAAGTTTTCCATGAAAGATTTGGAAGAAGCATCCTATATACTAAGAATAAAGATCTATAGAGATAGATCTAAGAGGATGCTAGGCTTATCCCAATCTAGGTACATTGACTTAATACAGAAAAGATTCAGTATGGATGAAAGTAAAAGAGATTACTTATCCATGAGTCAAGGCATACATCTCTCTAAAAGGATGTCTCCAAAGACACCTGAAGAGAGAAATAGAATGAGTTCTATTCCTCATGCTTTGGCTGTTGGATCAATAATGTATGCCATGTTATGTACAAGGCCTGATGTTGCTTATGCTTTAGGCATTGCAAGTAGATTTCAAGCTGATCCAGAAGAGGATCATTAGAAAGCGGTGAAAAATATTTTTAAGTACTTGAGAAGGACAAAAGATATTTTTCTAGTTTATGGTGGTTTTGATCTTAAATTAGAAGCATATTCTGACTCTAATTTTCAATCAGACCTAGATGATAGCAAATCTATTTTAGGATATATCTTTACTCTGAATGATGGAGCAGTAAGTTGAAAGAGTACTAAGCAGCCAACTGTAGCTGACTCAACCACTGAAGCAGAATACATAGCTGTAAGTGAAGCCACCAAGAAAGCTATCTAGATGAAGAAGTTCATCACTAAATTAGATGTTATTTCCGAAATTAAGAATCCAGTACCACTTTATTATGATAATACTGGAGTTGTTGCTCAAGCAAAGGAACCAAGGTCTCATCATAAATCCAAACACATTCTGAGATGCTTCCATCTCTTTCGTGAAATTATTGAAAGACAAGATGTAGTCATAGAACGAGTTGACACAAAGAACAACATAGCAGACCCATTCACTAAGGCTTTACCACTGCAACTGTTTGATCGCCACCTTGATTATATGGGATTAAAATATAATGGCGATTGGCTTTAGTGCAAGTGGGAGATTGAAAGGAATATGCCCTCAAGCCAATGAATTTTTGGACTGTTCTTTGTCTTCCAAACTCATGTAATGATATTTTTTAATAAAGACATTTATTTCATCATATGCATTGTCTTATTATTTATTTAAGATTATGATGAACCCCATAAATTAGGACTATGGTTTTAGAATTATGATGAGATCATACCAGTGAAACCCAAAACCTTAAAACCCTAATTTAAATATTCCTAATCGATGGGACATTGAGTTAGGGATCAATGTTTTCTGGTAAGACTAGCATATTCTTTGTATGCTCGATTGAGAGGATGATTGATCTCACAATAACTTGTGTATGATACTAATACGAGAATGTGGGTGCTCATTAGAGAATGAGTTCACTGAATTGATCCAAATCGATAATATTTAATGGAGTCTTATCTACATGTCAATAGATGGTTCTCATAGTGGAATTTGTGCATGTAATCCTTTGATCTGAAACTACCATAGAATCTTATATATATAAATCCATATTTTGGTTCATACTCATTCATGACTCAGTTATGTACGAGATGATCTGGATATGGCAGATTATATATTTGAAGGTTGTGAGTAGGTTAACATGGAATCGATCACTCCTGGTAAGAGGAAATAGCATCCTACCTGCTTCAAATAAATGATGATTCAGGAAGACTTTGATCAAAGCATGATGAAAATTAGAAATGGTTTCTAATATTTCATTAAATGAATCATCATCATAAGATTGAAAGAGAAATGAATATGATATTGGGGTTGACATATTTCCATACCCAGAGTCATATTCAGGATGCAGGGAGATCGAAGGATCTAGTTGCATGGTAATTTTCACTAAAGGATATTTTTGGTATTTTCATCAAAATTTTACATCTTTTGGAAAGTCACGATACATTGCTAGACGTCAATAATGTCTAGTGGGTTCGATCAAATTAAAATTTTAATTTGATCATTAAATTAGAAAGTGTTCTAAGTTAAGTCAAATTGGGTTGGCTAGTTTTGACCTAAATCGGTTTGGTTGAGTTCTAACCAGATTAGGTCAAATCACACCCAAACTCACTGCTGGTTAGATGTGAAACCTAATGGGTTACACACAAAAAGAATTGATTAAGGATCTAATTGGATTAGACCATGTTTGCAAGATGAACATGCTAGCATATGTAGCAAATCCTAGCACCTGGATTCGAATTGGATTCGAATCGGCTTCCGATTTGGGCTAATTAAGGTCCAATTTGAGCCAAATAGGATTTGGTCTTAAATTGAATTAACCTAGACTAATTGGGCTTTAGTTGGGGTGCCACATACCTAAATCCCATCCACTAGAGAGTTTCTCTCTTGCGCATGGGAAGTCTTTCATGTGCAAAGAATTTTTGGCACATGGAATTAGTTGGCGCCTACCTTCTTTGACTTTTCCCATTTGTTATATCGCACAATTTTTTTATAGGCATGGACATGAGATATGGGGTGTAGAAGAGTCCTTCTATAGATGAAATACTCTGTTATTATTTTGACAAGGGACTCTTTATCGCCTAGGAATACTTGCCGCCCAAGACTCCTTGCCACCCTCTCATCCTTGACGCCTCTTGGACCAAGTCAAAGTCCCTTGGGACTTTGACTATTCAAAGTACATCTCCACGCCTTCTTACTAAATGGGCATCCCATTAAGGGCCATTAGATGGCCATCTAATCTGATCCAAGCCCTTGAATTATGGCACCATATACTTATGCATCGCGACTCTTCGTAGAAAAACTACGTAGAATTAGTCCGAAGAGTCCTTCTATTTTAAGGCACCTCTTGGACTAAGTCTATGTAATTTTAAATGGTACAAAATTTAGATGGGTGTGAGATATAATGATGGGGCATGAAATGTTGATGAGGGAAGGGCATGAGAAATTAAGATGGCACCCCTACGTACATTATAATTAGGGGTGCGCACCAAGAGTTCGGAGGAGTGAAAAATTATCTTTCTTTCTTACAAGTGTTTTCTATTATCCAATTTTTTTTTCTTCCCTTCTCTTATCCAGACCTTATCCTTATAAGGATAAGAAGTCATTTTAAGACAAAGAGATTAGGTAGAAAAATTAAGAAGATAAGAAAAAAGAAAGAGAGGTAAGGAGAGGCAAGGAAGGTGACATAAAGGCTAAGGAAGGTCTTGCCCATTTAATTAAAGTTCTTGTTATTAGAGTTTTAATTATATAAATTAGATGTACTGGTGTCTTGATCAAGTCTTTGTGTGGATCAACGTTGGAGGGTGAACACGTGGGCATCTGGTGGAACCCCTGATGGACTACTGTCGAAAATTAGGGACAATTTAGGGTTAAGCGATAAGAGATATGTTCTAATACTTTCTTTTATATTATAAATGCATGTTATATGATTTAATTGCTAATAAGGTGGTCCTAGGGTTCGGGTTTGATTTGTATGATTTTATATTTTTATTTTAAAATTTGTACTTCCATCCTGTACACCATTCCTATCATGCTCCACCTAAAACTGAAGTCACCCTGATGCCACAAAAGCTGACTCTATCTCCGAGTCTCCCAAGGCCAACGACCCAATGTCGTACTGCTAGACCTACCACTGTACCTCGAACACCATCGCTGCCCCTTCGGATCCTCTACACTCCATAGACCTATCCAAAACCATCTCAGATACACCGCATCCCACAGGATCCTCCGAGACCATCAAGATTTCATCAAATCTTCACTCTAAGCGATTGAACTAACGAAATCCGAGTTTTCTCCTTCCTTGCACTTCTTTCAAAATGGATACTTCTGCTTAAAGTACCCTTCTTCTTCGCACTTGAAGCATCTCTTGAACCCCTTGCTGCCCCTCTGTTCGCCCTTCTTCTTTCCTTTCCTATGCTTCTCTGAAACCACAAGACTCTCCTGGAAGACCTTCCTCTTCGTCATCCATTTCCGCTACTCATTGAACCTAAGCATTGATACGATCTCGTCGTACACTAGTGTCTCCTTACCATACAGCAATGTTGTCATCAATGAATCGAAACTTTTGGATAGTGAACACAGCAACAATAGACTCTTGTCCTTCTTTTCTAAATCCACCCCAATGTTGAGCAAATCCATGCTCATCCGATCGAACTGCTAAATATGCCCTGCAACATCCTTGCCCTCCTACATTCGAAGGGTATACAGTTGCGTCTTCAGCATCAACTTATTGTACATGTTCTTCCCATGTATAACTGCTGCAACCTCTATCATAATCCCTTGGATGTTCTCTCCTCCAACACGCCATACAAAATCTCATCCATCAGACAAGCCCTAATCATGGCACATGCCCTTTTCTCTAAGGACACTCACTTCTTGTCTGTCATCTCCCCCAGCCTATCCTTTAAGGTCAAATTTAGCCTCATCTGAACTAGTAGATCCTCCATCCTTACCATCCACATCGTGAAACTTTTCTTTTCATCAAACTTTCCTAATCCTACCTTCAACCCATTGTTCCCCATGATCAATCCAAATCAAATAATAGCAAACAGGTAGATCTAAGAAATACCTTGACTAGGGATGGTGGACAGTAGCCCTGTGATCTCTTCCTTCCTCCTGAAGCCTAGAGAAAGACCTTAGATCTGCACCTCGCTGCTGATCTCTACTAAAACTCAATCTTCTTCCTCCTCCACACTCAACCAAGCTTTGATACCAATTGTTAGAATCTAGTAATGCTCTGATACAAATTATTGTTCCTACGGTTGCTCAAAGCCACAACCGTATATCCAATCTCTTAAGTGAACCTAGGTGTTAATCCAGCAAACTGAAGAAGATCTAAAAAGAGATGAGAAAAACTAGAATTTTTGGCATTGGAACTAGAGAGAAGAGAGAAGAAAGTTAGAGAGAAAAGCTCAATTGTATTCTAACCTTATTATAAAAGTTACAATACCTTGGTTTATATAGAGTTTCCACATGAACCCTAATAAATCCCAGCTCAAAAAGTTCCCTAGGCTAATACAATACATGAAAGCACTCAGCGAGCCCATGTACACCCATGTCTCACATGCTCTCATCCCCTGGATCTAAACCAAACCCATACCTGAATTAGCCCCCTTAAGACCTCTTGAACCAGGCCTTAAGACCCCTAGGATAAGTTCCTATCCTAGCCCAAACAGAACCAACATGTAACTCTGCCCGCGCACTAGGTCAGCTCTGTCTCAGCATTAGATCGACTAACTTGAGACTGGGTTGGCTTGGTTTCAGACTAAGCCGGCCTAGTTTCTGTCTCGTACCTGTAGTCCCGAATGTGACCTTTTATCTATCCTATGCACTGAGATTAGGCCAACCCAGTTTGAGACTGAGCTGGCTAACCTATAGAAGATGCTCTTCTCTGCACTTTTCATCCTCAGCTTTGGTTCCTTGCTCCACCTTATGTCCCATGTCTCCAAAGCACTAGCCAAGCCGCGTAAGATCCTCAATACCTAAACCTCGAGCCTATGGAGAGCCACATGTTGCTTTCACCCTAGGACTGCTCCTATTCTATCCCTAGGACTGTAACTATCCTAGTCTCCCTAGAGCCCTCACCTTGGCTCAGCCCGTGGCTTTCCAAGGCTTGGGAGCACCATATCACCTATATATTGTGCCAATTAGCAATCCAATTGCTAATCAATCCTCCTGCAATACTTGCATTAGATCAAACATCAATTGCATTAAATGTTTGATGATAAGAGGTAAAAATTTACTAATAAAAGTATTAAACTATAAAATAAATTAATTTATTTCTCTAGAAATTAATACTTTTATTAATTTTATGCAAGAAAGAAGGCCACCAATATGAAGATCTTATTTTTCTGATTTAGATAAAATAAATTTTAGATAAAACAAACTTCAAATGAGCCCAAAATTGAATTTTAAAAAAAAAAAATCGATCCGATTCAAATCAATTCAGAAAAATTGGCTCAGCAGACCGCCCAGTTCGACCGCACCAGTAGACCGACCCACTGATGCAGTGCTGATGTCAGCATTTTTTGCAATGCACGATGGACCGACTTGAGGGCATTTCAAAAATTTCACATGAAGAAGCGCGCTCCAATTGGCTGAAGAATGCGATGATCCACGCAACACCGGGCTCGCGCATGGTCTACAAAGGGTAATTTAGGAATTTTGTCTGATCCGATGGGTGCCTATCACTGAGATTTGATCGGACGGCCGAAACGCATGTGTTGACGAATGGCATCCACAACTCCCGATCGAGATCCAATGGCTAAGATTTATCCTAATGATAAACTAAAGATCAAAAGCCTTCCTTTGCATGATCTGACGGCCCAAATTCAATCCAACGATTGATCCTATGGCTGGCATGAATTCCAACTTGATCTGAGATATTTTAAAGGGTTTTTAAGCAATTTTTGGGCCATTTGATCAACATCCAACGATCAGAATCATCCAAGATCCTAATTTGAGTTATTTTGAGAGTTTTAAACCTAATTTTTAAAGAATTTTGGGAAAAAAATCGATCTCTGAGCCTATAAAATCTACTGTTGTCGAAGAAAAAAAAGAGAAGTGTGAGAGAAAAAAAAAGAGTGAAGAAAAGAAAAAAAAGAAGGGGAGAGAGAAATAAAAAAAAAGAAGAAGAGAAAGAGAGGAGAGAGGTAGAAAGAGAAGAGAAATTTTTTGAGAGAAAGGAAAGGGGTTTTAATTTTTTTCTTCCAATAATCAGAATAGTGATCAAGGAGCTTCTTCTTCTTCACCAAGTTCTCCACACCAAGAGTGATGGACAATCAATTTCAGCAATCAAATAGTCTAATTTTTTTATGCTTTTTATTTTATTTACTATTTTTGAACTTATTATCATGAACTAAATTTTCTTTTACTAAGGCTAAGGTGTAGCCACTCTTTTGATGCAATATTCAGTATGATTTATTTTTAATTTTAAATTTTATTCATGAGGAGTATATAAATCTGATCTTAATGCTTTTAGATTACTGACCATCTTCTAATTGATCAAATAAACATAGATGTTACAAACCAAGTACATCTATGTTATTGCTTCTTAATTATATACCTTGTATTATGAATCAAATTAGAATTCATATGCATACGAAAATTTTAGTGTACTTTGGACGCAGCATATTTTAATTAGAGGGTTTCACCAAATTTAATGCATTAATATTTATTTAAATTATATCTGGACCAAAGGGTAATTAATAAATATTGATAGTTTTACTACGTCTGGACCAAAGGATAGTGAATAAATTAGGAGACTCCACTGTCATATGAAATAAAATTAATCTAATAATCTAAATATTGTATTGACTGAGTCGGTGAATCGATTGCCTTAGTAACACATTGCTCTTAAGTTTAAAACCTTAATAATTACACTCTCTCTATTTTCTTAAAATTTTTAATTATTTCTTTATTTTGTTCTTTAATTTCTTATTCTCATAAATTGATCTTCTAAATAAAGCATAGAAAAGAGCTTTTCAGTACTTATTTTTCAATCCTCTAGGAACGATACTCTACTCATTCACTTTATTACTTGATCGACTAGTGCACTTGCCATAGCTATAAATTAGCACGCATCATTTGACCTTAGAACAATTCTCAATCATTAATTAACCATCTGATCTGGTTACAACCTCTAATGTGTGTGACCCCATAGATTCGAACCTAAGTCCGTAGCATAGGAACTAATTTCTGTTCCAATCAAAGTATCCATCTAGCAATGATTTTCGATGTCCGGATAGGTCGAATGTATACAAAGCAGCATTCTTACAACCTTGGTCTATGGTTACTATATAATTCATCCCTCTGACCAGTAATACTCAAGACAAATTTGAGTATGCTGTCAAACACTCATACAAGTCATCTCTATTGTGTTTTAAAATTTTGCAAATCCCATGATGCCTCACGAGGATTACCCAAGCCTAGGTTTTGCTAAATTGAAACATAGCAAGTCATTCCCTTCCTAAAGTTAATCAGGAGTGGTCAATCCCATCTTAACTCACACAACGACTTAACAAGTACTTGACTGTATCCAAAAATCTTCTGAACCTATATTAAAAATACAAACAGTCCAGCACCAAAGTATAGTGAGTTGCTTGCAAGTCACCGTGGTGATCTCAAGTTGGAGGGATACTTACACCCATTGGCCTTAGTTAGCTACTCTTGATAGTAGAGTGCTACATTGGTCATGTTCAGTGCAGATGTACTCCTACATCTCACCTGAATGATATACCAGTGTCTCCACACCACTTGATTATGAGGACAACTAATGCATATGGCATACAGTAATCTACACTCGATAAGTTATCATCCTTATTAATAATTTATCATTTGGTCATGAACAATTTAAGAATCATCCGATAAATCCTCCTTTATCGATAATTATGGTTCTAAGGACTTCATCATAATTTAGGAGTTCATTCAAGAAAGATAGAATATCTATAATGAACTAGCCAAATAACTATTATTATTAGATAATTCATATACTAATTTCAATCATCTACCACTTAGATGATTAGCTTTATAACATATTTTCCAACAACTTTTACTTGGACTAAAGCCAATCCGAATGATATCAAAATATCCTACCTTCCACTTGAGTTTGTAGAACTCCTTAGTTCCGCGGCCTTAGCAAATGGGCTGGTCAAGTTCTCCTTTTCCATCGATCTTCCAAAAATTGACATCATCCTGATCTAAAATCAAAGGTGATAGCGATGTAGAATATGCTCATCCTTTGATTCTTTATCCTGAGCTAGCTCCAGTGTTATGATAGGACTAGACCATTGATAGAGGGTGCCACTCCCAACCTGCTAATGAACCTCAGCAACTACACAGCTTATATGGTAGCATCACATGCCACCAAATACTCTACATTACTAACTGAATAGGCTACAGTATCCTGCCTGGAACCTTTCCAACAGATTGCTCTTGCAATTAGGGTATGACCCAACAATCTCTTGTTGTCATCTTGATCGGACTGAAATCAAAACATCCATACTTTTATGTTAGTATTTCTATATTTGGTCACTGCACCTTAGTATTTTATAAATACTTATAGATTGTCTATACAATCTTTAAGTGATTCTCACTTAGATCAGAATAGTATCTACTCACTACCATTAGTGAGTATACCATATCTAATTTTTAACATGGAGAAATTAGATGACAGCCAAACTTTTATTCCTTATAATGCTGGAATGTCATTCCCGATTAAGATAATTTCATCCACAGATAATATAAGAAATAACACTACAGAATATTTTGCCCAATTAAAAATGCAGAATTTATCTTTGTTCATAACAAAGGCATACATTCAAAACGTATGTTGGAACTCTGAGATAATCACCAAATGAGCTTTACAGGTCTTTACCTTTCCATTTGCACTACTCTGATACTTTTGAAAATCCATTCACACCCAATGGGTTTTATCCCTTCAGGTGAATCAACTAGTGTCCATACACAATTGATTTTCATGGACTTCAATTTGGACCATGTGGCTCCAAGTCATTTCTCAGAGTCAGACCACTACATTGTATCCCTAAAGATGATCGAATCCTTATTATTCTCATCGAGCTCAACAAGATCGCCGTCTTGGACCTAGATACTAATGTATCTATCCAGCTAACATGGTACTCTACCGGATCTCCTTAAAGGTGATACTTTAATGGGCTTCGGATTTGATCTGATCAAATTCGGTTCTGTAGGTTTACTAGATTATTTTGGTTCTTTTCTATCAGTCAAACTTTTTCAAATTCAACTTGACAGACATCAGTTCCTTCTCTAAGAAACTCCTTTTGAAAAAGAATGCCCTACTTCTAATGAATATCTTATGTTCTTTAGCATAGTAGAATTAATAACCCTTAAATACCTATTGGATCAGGATCCAAGTTTATCTATGTGCAAACCTTTGACATAGGTCGATAAACTCTAAACCTGAAGGTGAGAGAGTCTAGGTCTACACCCGATCCATATCCTATAAGGAGTCTTTACAATAGATTTACTCGATGTATTTTCAGAGTAAAACTAGTAGTCACAAGAGCACAGCCCTGAAATAGGCAGACAAGTGAATCCTATTATGGATTGAACCATGTCTAACAAAGTTCAATTTTTTCTTTCAGATACACTATGTTTTGAAAAGAAATCCATTGAGAGAGAATCCTATTCTCTTCTAGATATGTCACAAACTTACTAGATAAGTATTGCCTCCTCAATCTGATTGAAGAGTTCTAATATCTTATCCAGTTTATTTTTTTATTTCATTATTAAATCATTTGAATATTTTAAATGATTTAGGCCAGACACACCCATGCCTAGATAGGTCATCTGAAATGAAATACTAATATCTTCCTTTGACACTTAAGTTCATAGGTCTACATACATCACTATGTATGAGACTTAGAACTTTACTGGCTCCTTCACCTTTTCCAATAAAATGTGACTTTGTTATCTTTCCAAGAAGATAAGATTCATCGGCTTTCAATGATTCACAATCATTGATGTCAAGATTTTTCTCTCAAACTAACTCATTTATCCTATTCTTGTCAAGATGACTAAGCCGATAATGCCAAAGATAGATATCCATGACATAATTTAACTTGGGTGGGTACATTATACTTAACAGGCTATGTAAATGTTAAAAATCATTTCTTTATTATCCATGTATTATTATAACATTATTCATAATAATATCATAATAATCTCTTTTATTGATAAATGTTACCAACTTTGACCAAAAAGCCAACAGAGGTCATATTTATCATAAACGAAGGACAATAGCGACAATCACTCAAAATGACATCTTTTGAAAATAAGTTTGACAATTCCTAAAGCTAGGATTGGAATAGGACTTCCATCCCAAACATCAGGTATTTCTCACCATTTTCAAACATTCCACTTTACTTAAAATCCTTACAATAAATTACATAGGACTATCGATATCCAATACATAGCTAGTAGAATTTCAAATAGAGAAATTTTAAGGTGTTATCATACAACATCTTTGATGAGCAACTTTTGCTCTTTTCTTTTATTCAGCTTGTTATGGTCAAGGGAAGCAAGATAATTCATCTTCCTATGATCCTGCTTCTAACAGTAGAAGCACTATGCCTGATTTAGGTTAACCTTGGATTAATTATTTTGATTGGGCTTAGAAGCACTAATATGAATCCATTCATACTGCTAAACCAAATTCAACTTTTGATATTAATTATCGAAGTTGGGTCCCATAAGTCATCATTGTCTAATAGTGATTGGAGCAATTAGGGTTTATCCTTAATTTAGAAAAGAGAATAATGACCTATATATATGAATTATATTAAGCCTAAAGACTTGCACTTTAGTTTAAAGGTTCTCCCACTATTTTATTCGAATTGGTATCCTCTACCTCCAATTCAGAGAATTACTTTAATTTTCTAGTAGGTACTAGAATCCACATGGACTGTACATGAGCCCAACTTTGGTTGGCCAATCCATGTACATCTAAGGATAGGTTCATAACCAATTATTTCTCCAAATAATTTTTAGTAATTTAATTTTGTCCTAAAACCTAATCAGTAGGATTTGGCCTCCACTATAAGAATACGATTAGGTCCAACGATTAACATGACTATACTTGGTGCATCTAACCAATGAATAATTAAGCCCAACTTTGGTTGGCCAACCTAACCACCATCAGAGAGACCCATCCAAATCGTCATATGATGGATGATAATTCCATTAGTCAACAAGCACCAGGCCTTTGGGCCTCCAATGATTATTGAGTTAATGGACCCATTATCAAACACCTTAATAGAAGGCTTTGTGAGCTCAGAAGTGGCGCTCCCTAGTCTTGGAAATATGAGAAGATAGGTCATGAAAAGACGAGAGCAAGTCGAAAGAGGAATCAGTCTAGATAGCAAAGTTTAGGAACTTAGCCAGCTCAGCTCACCTTGAGACTAGGTCGGCTAAGTTGGGAACTAGGCCAACTTAGTCTTAGACTGGGTCGGCTACATCTTAAAGAAAAATTCAAATAGAAAGTAGTATTTTTGGACTGTTGGCATGGAACATAACTAGGTCGGCTCATCTCAGACTGAGCCGACCTAGTCATAGGTTAGCCGACTCAATCTGAAACTAGGCCGGCTCAGTTTTTATGGGTTTGTTTTATGTATGTGGGTTGTTTGGATTTTGAAAAGTTTTTCTATGGGCTTAGGCTTGACCATTTTGTAAAGTATATATACTAAAAATAGGTCAAGATTGTATATGATGCTGAATTCATTGAATAAAGCTCTTTTCTCTCAAAAAATTCTTGTGCTCTCTTTCTCTCTTGCCTCTTGAATTCATTATTTTGCTTTCGCATTAATCCTAGAAGATTGTTCCTTATTGCTTGGCTAATCACTAGCAACCATGCCGGTCCATGTGTGGAATCGATAATTTCATAATAATTGGTATCAAAGCTATGTTGCATGGAAGGAAGACACCTAGGGTTATTACATCCAGGATATGCTGTACCAGGTTTTACTCTAAAATCTTCTTATTTTCTTCATGGTTATCTCTAGATTAAGGTGGAGATTTGTTACACGGAGAAACAATGACACAGAAGGTTCGAAGGAAGATCTAGGGCCCATAGATCTTCATTGAAGGGTAGTGTTACTACTGTATGATGGAAGAAGGGTGTTAGGGATCTATTCTTGACTTATCTGAAGTCATGGGATCAAGTGGGTTCAAGATGAATTTTGAGAAATTTGATGGTAAGAGAAACTTTACCCTATGGCAGCAAAGGGTAAAGGACTTGTTGGTTCAGTAGAGGATCTACAAGATTTTAACAAGAAAAAGACCAAAAAAGATACAGTGCTGAGGATTGAGAAGGGTTGGAGGAAATTGCTTTTAGCACAATCTGAATATGCTTGGCTGATTAGGTGTTGTCCGAGGTTTACACAAAGACTACGGCAAAGGGGCTTTGGATGAGATTGGAGAACATATACATGGTAAAGAACATGACAAACAAGCTGTGATTGAAGAAACAGCTGTATAGTCTAACGATGTCCTAAGGCGGAGATCTTGTTGCGCATATCCAAAGGTTCAATCAAATGTGTTCTGAGGTGATGAGTTTAGATGTGAAGATTGATGAAGAAGATCGGATGTTGCTGTTATTATGTTCTCTTCTTGATTTGTATGATGGTCTCATAACAACTTTAGTTTATGAAAAGAAGATCCTAAACTATGAAGAGGTTGTTGGTGTGCTCAGATCAAATGAGCAAAAGGAGAAGATCTGCAAGGGAGACCCTAAGTCTAAGATCTTGGCTGTGAATGAAAAATAGAAAAGATCAAAGGAGAAGACAAGAAAAAAATCCAAGGGTAGGTCGAAGTCTTGGGATCAGAGGAAGACATTGAAATGTTATAAATGTCATTAGCCTGGATACTTGAGGAGAGATTGTCCCCTTTTGAGGTCAGAAAAAAGAAAGGCCAGCAAGAGAGATGATACAACTTCTATGAGCAGTAGAGAAGATATGCTAGTTATATCAGATGGATCCACAGAGTGTGATACTATGTAGATATTGGATCCAGCATGCTCACACCACTATACTTCTCATCGAGAGTGGTTGCTACCTACCAGAAGGTCGATGGTGGAAGTATTAATCTTGGAGATGATCATCCGTGCAAAGTAGCTGGAGTTGGCTCTAACACGATGCGGATGTACGATAGGATCATTCGTACATTATAGAATATTAGGCATGTACCAGAGCTGAAAAAGAATTTGATCTCTTTGGGCTACTTGGAGGAGTAGGGTTATGCTTTTAGTAGCCAAGCTGGGAGTGGATATCTAAAAATTTTCAATGAAGCTTTGGTGGTGATGAGAGGTAGAAGACTGAGCAACAATCTTTATAGAATGAAAGGCTCAGTGGTGAATGATAGTGCAAAGGTGCTAGCAGTGGCACAGAAGGAATAGATTTTATATCAACTATGGCATTATTGGATGGATCATATGAGTGACAGTAGGCTCACTGAACTTAGCAGAAGAGGTATGATCCCAGTCCTAAAAAAGGAGGGCATAGATTTGTGTGAGCCATGCATCTTTGGCAAGCAACATAGGGTAAAGTTGCCAGAAGTATCAAGCTGTTGGATCCTGGTACCACTCTGATACCAATTATTATACCTACGGCTGCTCGGAATAGTAGTCGTAGATCCGATCTCTTGCATAAACCTAGGTGTTAAACTAGTAAACCGAAGAGGATCTAAGAAGGAAGATGAAAGCTAGGGTTTTTGGCGTTGGAACTAGAGAAGAGAAGAGAGTTTAGGGAGAAAAGCTCAATTGTATTCCACTCTCTCATAAAAGTTATAATACCCTGGTTTATATACCCTAGGGTTTTCACATAAATCCTAATAAATCTCAGCTCAAAAATACTCCTAGGCTAACCCAATACATGAAAGCACTCACTGAGCCTATGTCTCACATGCTCTCATCGCCTGGATCTAGTCCCGACCCATAAATAAATTAGCCTCCTTAAGGCCTCTCAAATCAGGCGTTAAGACCCTAGGATCAACCCAGACCCTAGCCCAAAATAGACCCTCATGTAACTCTGCCCACGTACTAGGCTGGCACAGTCTCAGCACTGAGACAGCTAAGTTCCACTGGGTGGGCTCGGTCTGAAACTGAGCCAGTCCAGTCCTGTCCCATGCCTGTAGTCCTGAATGCATAGCTCTCTATTTTTCCTATGCACTGAGACTTAGCTGGCCTAGTTTTGGACTAAGCCGACTAATCTGTGGAAAACTCCATTCTCTGCAGCCTTCAATCCTCAACTTTGGTTCTTTGCTCCATCTTATGTCCCAGGTCTCCAAAACATCAACCAAGTCTCTTAAGGTCCTCAACACCTGAACCTCGAGTCTGTAGAGGGCTACATGCCACCTCCACCCTAGGACAACTCATGTCCTAGCCTTAGGACCACACCTATCCTAGTCTCCCTGGAGCCAACGCCCTAGCTCCCCCCATGGCCTCCCAAGGCTTGGAAGCACCATACCATCTATAATCTCCACCTTGGTGTGCCTAAGCCTTTGCACATCTGGCAACATTCTCTTACATAATCCCACTATCCCTGCATGTCCTAACAGCCCCTAGTGCTCACCTTGCCACCACCATTCTTCTTCAACTACTAAGCTACCTTTGAGGCCTTTGGGATGACCGCCTCCACCATTGAAGACCTTGGCTTGCTCATCTGCACCACCTTTGGAGTTGTAGGTTTTCTTTTGCTTTGCAGCTACATCAATTATTCTGAACTTTTCTGGAGATCATGCAGCATTTCTTTACCGACACTCACTGCATATCCTGATCCTCCACCTGACACGATCCCCTCAGAGCCACATCTGTCTTCCTGCACAATCCTCTCCACCTGAATCTGTATAGCTCTGATACTGGTGCTAGGATATAGCTCCTCTCTCTGCACCCCTCTACTTTGAACTCGTGCCACAGCTTCCTTCACCCATGAAGCCACCTCTACCTAGTGCTTCACATGAAACTGAAGTCCCCCTAATGCCGTAGAAGCCGACTCTACCACTGAGTCATCCGAGGTCAACCACCCAATGCCGCACTATTGGACCTATCGCTATACCTCGAACATCGTCGCTGCTTCTTTGGACCCTTTACACTCCGTGGACCCCTTCGAAGCCATCTCAGATACACCGCACCTTGTGGGCTCCTTCGAGACCATCAAGAGCTCATCCAATTCTTCACTTTCATCAACTGTATTGATAGAATCTGAGTTTTCTCCTCTCTTGCACTTCTTTCAAAGTAGATACTCCTGCTTAAAGTGCTCTGCTTCATCATACTTGAAGCATCTCTTGGACCCCTTACTGCCCCTCTGCTCGCCCATCTTCTATCCTTTCCTATGCCTGTTTGAAACCAAAAGACCCTCCTAGAAGACCTCCCTCTTCGCCATCTATTTTCGTTGCTTGTTGGACTTGAGCACTGATACAATCTCCTCGTACATCAATATCTTCTTATCATACAGCAATGTCATCACCAATGGATCAAAGCTTTCGGACAATGAACATAGCAGCAAAAGACTCTTGTCTTCCTCTTCTAAATCTATCCCAATATTGAGCAAGTCCATGCTCATCCGATCAAAATACTGAATATGCCTTGCAATATCCTCCCCATCCTGCATCCGAAGGCTGTACAGTTGCTTCTTCAGCATCAACTTGCTGCACATATTCTTCTCCATATACAATTGCCGCAACCTTGACCATAAACCCTTGGATGACTTCTCCTCCAATAGGCTATACAAAATCTCATCTGCCAGACAAGTCCTAATCGTGGCACATGCCCTTTTCTCCAAGGACACCCACTCCTTATCTGTCATCCCCTCTGGTCTATCCTCCAAGGTCGAATCCAGCTTCATCTGAACTAGCAGATCCTCTACCCTAATCATCCACACCATGAAACTTTTTTTTTCATCAAACTTTTCTAATCATACCTTCAATCCGCTGTTCTCCATGATTAATCTAAATCAAAAATAGCAAATAGGTAGATCTAAAAAATACCTTTACTAGGGACAGTGGACAACAGCCCTTAGATCTCTTTCTTCCTCGTGAAGCTTGGAGGAAACTTTTAGATCTGAACCTTGCTGCTAATCTCTGCTAAAAATCGATCTTCTTCTTCCTCCATGCTCAACCAAGCTCTGATACCAATTGTTAGATCCTGGTACCACTTTGATACCAATTATTGTACCTACGATTACTTGAAATCATAGTTGTAGATCCGATCTCTTGCATGAACCTGGGTGTTAAACCAGTAAACCGAAGAATATCTAAGAAGGAAGTTGAAAGCTAGGGTTTTTGGCATTGGAACCAGAGAAGAGAAGAGAGATTAGGAAGAAAAGCTTAATTGTATTCCACTCTCTCATAAAAGTTATAATATTCGAGTTTATATACCCTAGGGTTCTCATATAAATCCTAATAAACCCCAGCTCAAAAACTTTCCTAAGATATGTTGGAAATTATGTCTCAAAATCAATCATTAATTTATTGATGGTTGAGGTATTATAATTAATTTATTAATTAATAAAAAATATTTTAATATTTTTTTCATCATAAATTTATATCTTCTAATGAACTCTATTGTTGTGATGAAGTCTTTAGGACTATTTAGTTTCGATAAAGAGAGAATTTATCGATTAGTCCTTAAATTTATTCACGACCAAATGATAGGTTATTAATTAAGATGACAGCATCTATCAAGCATAGGTCGCTATATGCCATATAGGTTGGTTGTCCACTTAACCAAGGAGTATGGAGACACTGGTATGGCATACAAGTGAGATGTATGGATACATTATCATTGAATGTGACCAACTCTAGAGCATTCTACTATCGAGAATGTCTCTGATGGGATATAGGTGTAAGTATCCCTTAGACCTAAGATCACCTTAGTGACTTACAAGCAACTCACTATGCTTTGGTACCGAACTAATTGAATTTCTAATTCAGCAATGGAAGGCTTCTGGGCACAGTCAAGTACTTGCGAAGTCAGAGTGTGATCAAGATGGAATTGACCACTCCAAGAGTTGGAGAAGAATGTATCACTGTATTTTAATATAGCAAAATATTGGCCAGGATAATCCATCAGATGGATTTGATATTTTGAAATATAATGTGGACAACCTGATTAGAGTTGACATTTGAACTTTGAGGTATCCTACGAGCATTATGGTTAAGGGGATAAATTATATGAAAACTATATTTGCATGGGTTCTAAGGATGGTCTTCTACACCTTTCGACCAATTCGGCCATCGGGTATCATTGCTAAATGGTCACTTTGATTGGTACAAAAATTTATTCTTATGCTACAACTTAGGTTCGAACCTATGAGGTCATACACATTAGAGTTCATGTTTCGATCGGATGGTTGATCAGCGATTTAGAATCATTTTAGGGATAAACAATCAATACGATTGATGTTTGACCTAATGCAAGTGTTGAAGGAGGATCGATTAGCAATTAGATTACTAATTAACTTAATTTGATTAATTCAGAGGGTTGAGATTAAGTCTAATTAAATATGATTTAATTAGATTTGGTTTAGGCTTGATTGGATCAAGTTCAATTGGCTTATTGGATAAGTCAAGTGCAAGGAAGAACTAGTTCTAATCTAACTAGGACTTAGGTCAACCCAATCTTCTAATTTGATTAAAAAATTAAATTAAAATTAAATTAGAATTAAATTTAATTTAATATAATTTAATTAAGTTTTTAAATAGGTTAGGATCTTATTTAATTGGGTTGGTTTATTCTTATTTTTATTTGGTTAAAAGACCTTGTTTGACCAAATCAAAACAGGAGTCCTAGTATGACTAGGACTCCCTATTCCTTGCACCACCTAATTCTCACGCACCACCCCTTTCTCTTTATGTTTTTACATGAATAATCTCCATGCCCAAAGGCTTCTCACGCCTCCCTTTCTCTTTTTTATTTCTCATATGAAAGTTTGTTGAAAGACCAAATCAAAAGGGGAATTAGTTTTGCTTAAGGATTCTATGAGATAGAATCCTTATTGAGCAAATCTTCTTCCCATTGTGTGCCAACCCATCTTTCTTTATTTTCTCTAATTTCCATGGTAAAAGTGGGATATTTTTTGTGTGCCACCTTTACTAGTCCATGGCAGAGAAAAAGGTGGGGGCACCCAAGAGTTGGATGCCCCAACAACTTCTCTTATTTGGTCCTTCCTAGTCTAGGTTTTTGACCTAACTTGGACTCTACATATCTCTCTATTTAAAAAGTATTTTTAACTAAAATTTTTGTAGATTTTATCTATTTGAGAGGTCTCTTTGGTATATAAAAATCAAAGAGAAATTCATCTAGGTCATGGAGATATTGAAAATACAAATTAGGATATTTAGAAAAAGAACAAAAAAGAAGAAGAGGGTCTTCTTCTAGGATTTTTGTTTCAGATCTCTTCCTCCCTTTTTGTGAGCTTTTGAGAGGTGTCTCACCATCACAAATCTTTCTCTTTCCTTTTGATATTTTAGAGAGTCCAAATTTTGAAGAAGAAAGCATCGGATCGACCATCGAAGAGAGATCGGCACAGTGCTAGCATACTGTGCTGATTTGCTTCATCAGAATCTCTAATCGTATATATGGGCTCGTATGGATGACTCATAGAGGCCGGACATGTGTGCAGTTTGTGACTTCATCCTCAAGCCTAGATCAATAAGTTAGAACATCTATCTTACTCAGATAATAAATCTGATCTATTAACTTCATACCTACATTTGATGTAGTGTAGATCTAGGTTGATTTAATCAACCTTTTCTTTTTTGTTTGATTTTAATTTCTAATTTAATATCATGCCTTGATTATGTAATAAATTTAAGATCTAGGTGTTTACATATTTATTTAAATAAATATTTAATTTATTTAAGTTTTTCACTGCATGATCTTGAAAAAGTTTCAAGATCTACCCTTGAAATCCTAGATCTGATTCCTTCAATTGGTATCAAAGCCTAGGTTCTTATTACATAATTTTTATACATGTTTAGATTATTTCTTAGATTAGATCTAATTTATAATCTATTTATTAAATCTAAAATTAAAAAATTTAGATCTTACGAACTGCCATAAGGTTATCCTGCTGTAAGATTTGTCTCTTACAGTGAAAAGATTATCCTAGTTCATGATGATTTGACTCTAATCATAAATTTATTAGATTTAATCTAATTTTATTTATAATTTAATAGATTTAAAATAATTTTATATTTAAAAATAAAATATTTTAGATTGTATGGACTACCATAAGGTTGTCCTGCTGCAAGGTTTACCCCTTATAGTGAATAGGTTATCCTAGTACGTGCTGATCTAAAATATTGATCATAAAATTTTAGATTAGATCTAAAAAATTTTATGATCTGATTAAAAATATTTTAATCTAATTTTAATCATCATAAATATGTTAGATTTGATCTAGGGAGATTTATGATTGATTATTATTGAAATTGTTTCAATTACATGAACCTGTTTAGATTAGATCTAAAGTAGTTTTATGTTTATTTTACTTACATATTGATTATGAATAATACATGCAACTTGGTTGATAGAACTATGTTGTAAAAATATTTTATAAATATAAAATTATTTTTGGAAAGCCGAACTCCAACCCTCCTTCCAAAACTTTATTGAGAATTAAGAAGTTGATTGATTAGGATCTAGGATTGTGAATTGAAGATCCTAAGACACAAATCATAACACAATGGATTAAATGGATTAGTGGAGATTAGGTCCATTAATTGGGTTAGACCTAGGGTTAGATTAAAGAATGGACTTAATTAGAGAATTGACTAAATCTAATCAATTATTATCTTAAATTAGATCAAGAATTCTCTAGATCAATTATAATAGTTGTAGTTGATCAAATCCATGTCTTTAACAAGACCCAAGATGGACTTGATTCTTGGCTACGCGGTCTAGCATGAACTGTTAGGTTGATCTAATTGAAATTAATTAAACTAGTTGGTGTCTAAGATAAACCAGACTGATGGTTTTTAATTAGTATCCCACTTACCTGACCATTTTTTATGGTGTCTAAGACAAGCTTTGGTAGACCCTCCCACCGATCGAACTTACCTGACCTTTTGGTAAAATTATGTTTTGATTGAATTACTTGACTATTCAAGCTGACCCATTTCAGCTAGGTAAATCAGTGTGACTGATTTAGATGCTCCTAGACTAGCCTGTTAGTGGTCTCCCTTAAGCAGACTTGGTGAAGCCAGTGGGATGATCGTGACAAGCTGGTTAATCTGACCTACTCACTTCTATAAATAAATTCTCTAAAATTATTAGTTCCTAAAATAAAATATTTATATGATAACTGGATCATAGCCTCCCAATAAAGTGGATGATAATGGATCCATCAATTGGATAATCATTAGAGGCCCAAAGGCCTCGTGCTTATCGGTTGATGGAATTATCATTCATTATATGATCTCTTTGATACATCTTTCTAAACAGTGGTTAGGTGGGCCAACCAAAGTTGGACCTGATCATTCATTGGTTAGATGGGCTAAGTATGGTCATGTTAATGATTGGATCTAACTGGACCCTTTTTTGAGAAGGCCAAAGCCAACTGATCAGGGGCTGGGGCAAAATTTAATTACTAAAAGTTATTTGGAGAAATAATTGGTTATGAACCTACCCTTAGATGTACATGGGTTGGCCAACCAAAGTTGGTCCCATATGCAATCTATGTGGATTCTAGTACCCACTAAAGAATTAGGATAATTTTTTGAATTAGAGGTAGAGGCTATCAATTCGAATAAAATAGTGGAAGAAATCTTTTGATTAAAGTTCAAATCTTTAGGTTTAATGAAATAATTACTAATTAGGTTTTGGTTTTTCTTTGTGCAGACATGGCCACTTTCCTATCGCTCTGATCATTATTGGATAATGATAAGTTGGTGGGACCCAACTTTGGTAGCTGGTATCAAAAGTTGAAGATTGTCTTGGAGCATGAACAGATCCTATATGTGCTCATGGATCTTGCACCCAAGGAGCCAGCTGCCAATGCACATAGAACAGTCAGAGACACTTATCAGAAGTGGCTCAGTGACCGAACTACGGTATGCTGCAATATGTTGGCTACAATGAGCAATGAGTTTAGTCATAGGTTTGAGATAGCTCAGCCAAATAAAATGCTCCAAGTATTGGAGGATTCTTTTAGCACACCCGATGATGTTGAGAGGCATAAAACTAGTTGCACCATCTTCAATGCTAGAATGCGGGATGGAGCCTCTGTCACTGATCATGTACTATACATGATCGAGCTGATAGAATGCTTGAGAAAATTTGACTTTTTCTTGCATGAACAACTTGGGAAAGATGCAAAACTGAACTCACTACCAAAGTCCTACCTCCATTTTCTTACTCATTACAGAATGACAAAGCCTGAAGTAAACTACCACAGCTTACTGGGGTTACTTCAGAACTTTAAGAAGGATCACCAACTCCATAAAGAGTTGATAAACTTAGTAGAAGGTTCATCTTCTGGTTCTTGACCCTTTAGGAAAGAAAAGAAGAACAAGAAAAAGAAAACAAAGAAGGTACAAGTTTAGGCTGGGACATCAGTGTAAGACCAAATCAGCAAGATCAAGCTGGATAAGAGTCAAGCTGAATACTTCTTTTGTAAGAAGCTGGGGTACTGAAAGAGAAACTATCCTTAGTTCATTGCCTCTCTAGATCCGAATAGGCAGAGAAAGAAGCAAGCTGTTGCTGGGCAAGGTATTTATATGATAACTCCTTGCAATTTCTCTATTTATGATATTACTGACTAGGTATTGGATACTAGTAGCCTTTACCATATTTGCAATTTATTGTAGAGATTGTTGGTCAATAGAAGATTTGAGCAAGGTAAAAGATTCCTGAATGTTGGAGATGGAAGACCAGTTCCAGTTCTAGCTTTAGAAATTTTGAAACTTATATTTGAATCTCATACCATTGTTCTTAGTGATTGTC
>QRFJ01002914.1:41052-72373 GCA_006176705.1 Cocos nucifera
ATGATACATCTTTCTAAACAGTGGTTAGGTGGGCCAACCAAAGTTGGACCTGATCATTCATTGGTTAGATGGGCTAAGTATGGTCATGTTAATGATTGGATCTAACTGGACCCTTTTTTGAGAAGGCCAAAGCCAACTGATCAGGGGCTGGGGCAAAATTTAATTACTAAAAGTTATTTGGAGAAATAATTGGTTATGAACCTACCCTTAGATGTACATGGGTTGGCCAACCAAAGTTGGTCCCATATGCAATCTATGTGGATTCTAGTACCCACTAAAGAATTAGGATAATTTTTTGAATTAGAGGTAGAGGCTATCAATTCGAATAAAATAGTGGAAGAAATCTTTTGATTAAAGTTCAAATCTTTAGGTTTAATGAAATAATTACTAATTAGGTTTTGGTTTTTCTTTGTGCAGACATGGCCACTTTCCTATCGCTCTGATCATTATTGGATAATGATAAGTTGGTGGGACCCAACTTTGGTAGCTGGTATCAAAAGTTGAAGATTGTCTTGGAGCATGAACAGATCCTATATGTGCTCATGGATCTTGCACCCAAGGAGCCAGCTGCCAATGCACATAGAACAGTCAGAGACACTTATCAGAAGTGGCTCAGTGACCGAACTACGGTATGCTGCAATATGTTGGCTACAATGAGCAATGAGTTTAGTCATAGGTTTGAGATAGCTCAGCCAAATAAAATGCTCCAAGTATTGGAGGATTCTTTTAGCACACCCGATGATGTTGAGAGGCATAAAACTAGTTGCACCATCTTCAATGCTAGAATGCGGGATGGAGCCTCTGTCACTGATCATGTACTATACATGATCGAGCTGATAGAATGCTTGAGAAAATTTGACTTTTTCTTGCATGAACAACTTGGGAAAGATGCAAAACTGAACTCACTACCAAAGTCCTACCTCCATTTTCTTACTCATTACAGAATGACAAAGCCTGAAGTAAACTACCACAGCTTACTGGGGTTACTTCAGAACTTTAAGAAGGATCACCAACTCCATAAAGAGTTGATAAACTTAGTAGAAGGTTCATCTTCTGGTTCTTGACCCTTTAGGAAAGAAAAGAAGAACAAGAAAAAGAAAACAAAGAAGGTACAAGTTTAGGCTGGGACATCAGTGTAAGACCAAATCAGCAAGATCAAGCTGGATAAGAGTCAAGCTGAATACTTCTTTTGTAAGAAGCTGGGGTACTGAAAGAGAAACTATCCTTAGTTCATTGCCTCTCTAGATCCGAATAGGCAGAGAAAGAAGCAAGCTGTTGCTGGGCAAGGTATTTATATGATAACTCCTTGCAATTTCTCTATTTATGATATTACTGACTAGGTATTGGATACTAGTAGCCTTTACCATATTTGCAATTTATTGTAGAGATTGTTGGTCAATAGAAGATTTGAGCAAGGTAAAAGATTCCTGAATGTTGGAGATGGAAGACCAGTTCCAGTTCTAGCTTTAGAAATTTTGAAACTTATATTTGAATCTCATACCATTGTTCTTAGTGATTGTCATTTCTATCCTAGTTTATTTTTAAATATCATTTTTGTAGGCCTTTCGACCATGAACAATTATGAAATTTTAATAAAGAAACGAGTTTGTAATGTCATTATGAATGGTGTTGCTGCTTTCTATGGATAATTGAACAATGGTGTCTATATATTATCACAACCTATTAATGTAGTCTATTCTACTAGCAAGCATCCTAGATTAGATAATGTATCAGATATCTACTTATGGCACTGTAGGCTAGGTCATATAAATAAGAACAAGATAAATAGGTTGACTCAAGAGGGAATCCTTGAAGTCAATGATTGTTAATCACTTTCAACCTGTGAGTCATATCTTCTTAGTAAAATGATCAAGTCATCTTTTACTGAAAAAGATGAGAGAGCCAATGAGCTCTTAGGTCTAGTACATACCGATGTATGTGAACCAATGAGCACAAGTGTTAGAGCTGGATATGTCTACTTGATCACTTTCATAGATAATCTATCCAGATATGGATATATCTATCTGATGAAACATAAATCGAATTCTTTTGAAATGTTCAAACGATTCCGAAGTGAAGTAGAAAAATAAACTAGGAAGAGTATTAAAACTCTTCGATCTGACCAAGGAGAAGAATATCTTTCTGGTGAGTTTCTTAAATATCTAAAAGAGAATGGGATTTTCTCCCAATGGACTCCTCCTGGAGCACCACAGCATAATAGTGTATCTGAAAGGAAGAATCAAACTCTGTTAGATATGTTCCGATCCATGATAGGATTTGCCAGCTTGTCGATATCCTTCTAGGGATATGCACTCGAATCGGCTTGTTATCTATTAAATAGGATTTCAAGTAAGTCTATAGTTAAAATCCCATATGAGATATGGATAGGGCGTAAACCAGAACTTCCACATCTTAGGATTTGGGGGTACCCGGCTTATATCAAATGGTTAGTTACAGACAAACTTGGACCTAGGTCTGATAAGTGTACATTCATAGGGTATCCAAAAGAGATCAAAGGATATTATTTCTATGATACTGATGAACAAAAAGTGTTTGTCAGCCTGAGGGCAATATTTTTGGAAAAAGAGTTCCTTAGTGAAGGAACTGTTGCCTCTAAGATTAAACTTGATGAAGTTCAACACGTAAAAAGTCTGACACAGAATATTGAATCTAAGTCGAATTTGATCAGATTAGATCCGAAGTCTAGTGAACCCACACCATTAAGGCGATCCGATAGAGTACCGCACCATCTGGACAAATACTATGGATTCTTGGTCCAGGATGGTGATCCCATCGAACTCGATGAGAACGATGAAGATTCGATCACTTATATGGATGTAATGCAGAGATCCGACTCTGAGAAATTGTTAGAAGCCATGAGATTCGAAATGGATTCTATGAAGATTAATGATGTATGGACATTAGTTGCCCACCTAAAGGGGTTAAACCCATTGGGTGTAAATGGATATTCAAAAGAAAAAGAGGTGCAAATGGAAAGGTAGAGACCTATAAAGCCTGTCTGATTGCCAAAGAGTATCATCAATGTTATGGTATTGACTATGATGAGATATTCTCCTCAGTGGCAATGCTCAAATCAATTCGGATGATGCTTGCAATAGCTACCTACCGAACTATGAGATCTAATAGATGGATGTGAAGATGGCTTTCCTAAATAGAGAGCTAACCGAAGAGGTGTATATGATACAATCTGAGGAGTTCACATCCATAGATGAGTCCAAGGTGTGCAGGCTTCAGAGATCTATTTTTGGATTAAAGCAAGCATCTCAAAATTGGAACATGCATTTTGATAAAGTGATCAAAATGTATGGCTTTGTTAAGAATGGAGAAGAATTCTACATTTACAAATGGATAAATGGTCCAGTAGTGGTATTTCTTATTTTGTACGTGGATGATATTCTCTTAATCGGAATGACATCCCTGCACTACAAGCAATAAAAGTCTGGTTGTCATTATAGTTCTTCATGAAGGACTTGGGTGAAGCACCCTACATCCTAGGGATGAAGATCTATAGGGATAGATCTAAAAGGATGCTTGGTATATCCCAGTCCAAGTATATAGAAACTGTGCTAAAGAGGTTTAGCATGGAGAATTTCAAAAAGGGCTATCTTCCGATAGGCCAAAAAATTTCTCTCTCTAAGAAGGATTGTCTGGCAACTTCTGAAGAGAGAGAGCGTATGAATAGAATTTCATATGCTTTGGCAGTGGGGTCTATTATGTATGCAATAACATGTACGAGATCAGATGTGGTATACTCACTAAGAGTAGTGAGTAGATTCCAGTCTGACCCTAGAGAAAATCTCTAGAAGGTAGTTAAAACTATCCTTAAGTATTTGAGAAATACTAAGGACCAATAGTTGGTTTATGGTAAGTCAGATCTGAAGCTTGTGGGGTTTACAGACTTTAGCTTTCAATCTAACCATAATGACAGTAAAAGTATGGTGCGGTATATCTTTACTCTAAATGGTGAAGCCATCTGTTGGAAAAGTTTCAAGCAGCATACAGTGGCTGACTCTGTTTGTGAAGCAGAGTACATGGCTGCATCAGATATAGCAAAGAAAGTTGTGTGGCTGAGGAAGTTCATCATCGAGCTCAGAGTAGCATCCTCCATTGATGGTCCTATCCTGCTCTATTATGACAGCAATGGCACCATAGCTCAAGCAAAGAAACTAAAGGCATACCAGCGGATAAAGCACATTTATGCTACTTTCATTTGGTCTGTGAGATCGTGAATCGTGGTGACGTCGACCTTTCGAAGATTGACGAAAAGAAGAATCTACCCGACCCCTTCACTAAAACCCTGATAATCAAGGAGTTCGACAACCATAAATCGAAGATGGATATTAGATACTGTGCTGAGTGGCTTTAGGATAAGTGAGAGTTATTGGAAATTGTATCCCAAAATCAATTGTCAGCCTGTTGACGGTTGAGATATTATAATTAATTTATTAATTAATAAAAAAATATTTTGTCATCTTTTTTATCATAAATTTACATCTTCTAATGAACTCCATTGTTGTGATAAAGTTCTTAAGACTATTTAGTTTCGATAAATAAAGGATTTATCGATTAGTCCTTAAATTTGTTCACAATCAAATGATAGGCTATTAATTAGGACGACAGCGTCTATCGAACATAGATCACTATATGCCATATAGGTTGGTTGTCCTCTTAACTAAGGAGTGTAGAAAAATTGGTATGGCATATAGGTGAGATGTATGGGTACGTCGTCATTGAACGTGACCAACTCTAGAGCATTCTACTGTCGAGAATGTCTTTGATGGGATATAGATATAAGTATCCCTTAAACCTGCGATAACCTTAGTGACTTGCAAGCAACTTACTGTGCTTTGGTACTGGACTAACTGAATTTCTAATTTAGCAATGGAAGGCTTTTGGATATAGTCAAGTACTTATGAAGTCAGAGTGTGATTAAGATAGAACTGACCACTCCAAAAATTGGAGAAGAATGTATCACTGTATTTCAATATAGCAAAATCTTGGCCAAGATAATCCATCAGATGAATTAAATATTTTAAAATATAATATGGACAACCTAATCAGAGTTGACAGTTGAACTCTGATGTGTCCTATGAGCATTATGGTCAAGGAGATGAATTATATGAAAACTATATTCACATGGGTTCTAAGGATGGTGTTCTACACCTTTCGACCTATCCAGTCATCAGGTATCATTGCTAGATGGTCATTTTGATTGGTACAAAAATTTATTTCTATACTACCAACTTAGGTTTGGACCTATGAAGTCACACATATTAGAGTTCACATTCCGATCGGATGGTTGATCAATGATTTAGAATCATTTTAGGGATAAACAATCAATACGATTGATGTTTGACTTTGTGCAAGTATTGCAGGAGGATCGATTAGCAATTAGATTGCTAATTGACTTAATTTGATTAAGAAAGAAGGTTGAGATTAAGTCTAATTAAATATGATTTAATTAAATTTGGTTTGGGCTTAATTGGATCAAGTCCAATTAGCTTATTGGATAAGTCAAGTGCAAGGAAGAACTAGTCCTAGTCCAACTAGAACTTGGGTCAAACCAATTTTCTAATTTGATTAAAAAATTAAATCAAAATTTAATTTAATTTAATTTAATTTAATTTAATTAATTTTTTAAATGAGTTAAGGCCTTATTTAATTATATTGGTTTACTCTTATTTTTATTTGGTTAAAAGACCTTGTTTGACCAAGTCAAAATAGGAGTCCTAGTGTGACTAGGACTCCCTATTCCTTGCGCCACCTAATCCTCACGCCCCACCCCTTTCTCTTTATGTTTTTACAGGAATAATGTCTATGCTCAAAGGCTTATCACGCCCCCTTTCTCTCTTCTATTTCTCATATGGATGTTTGTTGGAAGACCAAGTCAAAAGGGGAATTAGTTTTGCTTAAGGATTCTATGAGATAGAATCCTTGTTGACCAAATCTTCTTCCCATTGTGTGCCGACCTATCTTTCTTTATTTTCTTTGATTTCCATGGTAAAAGAGGGATATTTTTTGTGTGCCACCATTGCTGGTCCACGGCAGAAAAAAAGGTGGGGGCACCCAAGAGTTGGGTGCCCCAACAACTTCCCTTATTTGGTCCTTCTTATTCTAGGTTTTTGACCTAACTTAGACTCTGCATATCTCTTTATTTAAAGAGATTTTTTGACTGAAATTTTTGTGGATTGCAGCCATTTGAGAGTTGTAGAAAAATTAGAGAAAAATTCATTTGGGTCATGGAGATATTGAAAACACAAATCATGGTGTTTAGAAAAAGAACAAAGAAGAAGAAGAGGGTCTTCTTCTAGGATTTTTGTTCCAAATCTCTTCCTCCCTTTTTGTGAGCTTTTGAGAGGTGTCTCAACATCACAAATCTTTATCTTTCCTTTTGGTATTTTGGAAAATCCAAGTTTCTAAGAAGAAAGCATCGGATCGACCGTCGAAGAGAGATCAACACAGTGCTAGCATATTGTGTTGATTTTCTGCATCAGGATCTCTAATCGTGTTCGTGGGCTTATGTGGATTACTCCTAGAGATTGGATATGTGTACAGCTTATGACTTCATCCTCAAGTCTGGATCAGTAAGTTAGAAGGTCTAACTTGCTCAGGTAATAGATCTGATCTATTAACTTCATACCTGCATTTGATGTAGTGTAGATCTAGGTTGATTTGATCAACCTTTTCTTTCTTATTTGATTTTAATTTTTGATTTAATATCATACCTTCATCATGTAATAGATCTAAGATCTAGGTGTTTACATATTTATTTAAATAAATATTTAATTTATTTAAGTCTTCTGCTGCATGATCTTGATAAAGTTTCAAGATCTATCCATGAAATCCTAGATCTGGTTCCTTCAAGCTAACCTAATATATGAAAGCACTCATCGAGCCCATATCTCACATGCTCTCATCCCCTGGATCTAATTTCGAATCATACATGAATTAGCCCCCTTAAGATCTCTCAAACTAGGCCTTAAGATCCCTAGGATCAACCTAGACCCTAGCCCAAAATAGACCCTCGCATAACTCTGCCCGCGCATTAGGCCAACTCAGTCTCAGCACTGAACTAGCTAAGTTTCATTGGGTTGGCTCAGTCTAAAACTGAGTCAGTTCAGTTCTGTCCCATGCCTGCAATCCCAAACACACAGCTCTCTATTTTTTCTATGCTCTGAGACTTAGTCGATCCAATTTTGGACTAAGTCGGCTAACCTATAGAAAACTCCATTCTCTGTAGCCTTCAATCCTCAACTTTGGTTTCTTGCTCCATCTTGTGTCTCAGATCTCCAAAGCATCAACCAAGCCCCTCAAGATCCTCAACACCTGAACCTCAAGCCCATAGAGGGCTACATGCCGCCTCCACCCTTGGATAACTCCTATCCTAGTCCTAGGACCATACCTGTCCTAGTCTCCCTGGAGCCAATGCCCTTGCTCCTTCTGTGGCCTCCCAAGGCTTGGGAGCACCACACCACCTACACAAGCGTAGTGAAGGAGTGCTAGATTTAATGCACTCGGATGTGTGGAGACCAACTCCTATATCAACTAGAGATGGGGCAAGGTATTTTAACACTTTCATTGATGATTTTTTAAGAAAAGTGTGGGTTTATCTGATCAGAGAAAAGTTAGAGGTGTTTGCCCGATTCAGAGCCTGGAGAATTGAGATAGAGAAGGAGTCAGAAAGATAGGTGAAGTATCTGAGGTCAGACAATGGAGGAGAGTATACAAGCCTGAAGTTCAGGAGGTACTGTGAGAAAAATGGCATCAAATATCATTACGCGGTGAAGATGACTCCCCAGCAGAATGGTGTCACGGAAAGGATGAATCGGACATTGATCGAGAAGGCACAGAGTTTAAGGCTGCAGATATCACTCCCAAAATCTTTTTGGGATAATGCTTTAACTTTTCTTATTTTCTTATGAATAGGTTCCCTCATCATAAGCTGAATGGAGGCATTTCAAAGGAGGTCTGAGTGGAATGAAGGTGGTGCTTGGCCACTTGAAAGTCTTCGGTTGTACAGCCTATGCACATATAGAAGCAATCAAGAGGAGCAAGTTGGACCCAAAATCTTAAAAGATGACATTCATAGGACATTCACAAGGAGTCAAGGGATACCTGCTATGAAATTCTGAAGTACAGAAGGTAGTGATCAGCAGGGACGTCATTTTTTATGACAAGAGCATCTTGGAGAGGCTTGGGAGTATAGGAGCAACTGGAGAAACAAAGATGAATAGCGGTGGCCAATCAGAGAATGATGGCATGCAAGTTACATCTACTTACAGGAGTATTCCTATTAAGGTGGAGCTGGGCAGAAATATTTTCTCATATTGAAAATCAGTATGGAGAGCCAGCAGTTCAAACAGATGTACAGGAGCAGCCACAAACATCAGGCAGAGATGTGCCAGCAGAAATGGCTTTGCACAAGCCCAAGTATACTATTAGGAGGCCAGTCAGATATGGCTTTGATGAGATTATCTCCTATGCACTCATCACTGCTAATAGAGATCCAGAGAATTATGCAGAGGCTATGGAGAGTGAGGATCATGATTCATGAATGCAGGCCATGATGGAGGAGATGGAATCACTTGAAAAGAATCAGACATGGCAACTGATGGATCTTTCAGAAAGTGCTCGATCTATTGGCTCAAAGTAGGTGTTCATAAAGAAAGAGGCACCTTCAGAGCAAGGTAGAGTCATATTCAAAGCAAGGTTGGTAGCAAAGGATACTTACAAAGAGAAGGGATTGACTGCACAAAAATTTTCTCTCCTATGATGCATCATACATCTACTCGGATTTTGCTATCACTGGTGGCACAGTATAACATGGAGTTGGAATAGATGGATGTGAAGATGACCTTCTTTCATGGCACATTGGAGGAAAGGATCTATATGAAGTAGCTAGATGATTTCATGGAGACTGGACAGGAAGAAAAGATGTGTTTATTCAGAAGGTCTTTGTACGGCTTGAAATAGTTCCCTCGTCTGTGGTATCATGGATTTGATAGATTTATTTTGAGCATGGGTTTCAGTAGATGTGAACATGATTGTTGTGTCTATGTCAAGAATGTAGATGAAGAGGATGCCCTATATCTGCTACTATATGTAGATTATATGCTTATAGCCAGTAGAAGCATGGAAGTTGTGAAAAGATCGAAAAAGACATTATCATCTAAGTTTGAGATGAAGGATCTAGGTCCAGCTGTGAAAATTTTTGGAATAGAGATTTACAAAGATAGGGGCAAAGGAGTGCTCCATTTGTCATAAGGAAGATATGTCCAAAAAGTTCTGGAGAGATTTGCGATGGAGAAGGCCAAACCTGCAGAGACACCATTACTGAGCCATATATCTCTCTCTCCAAATTACAAAGCCCTCGATCAAATGAGGAGAGAGAGTACATGAAAAGAGTTTCTTATGTAAATGTTGTATGCAGTGTGATATACACTATGGTGTGCTATAGATCAGATATAGCATATGCAGTGAGCACGATTAGTAGATACATGGCTAACCCTGGGAAGGAACATCAGAAAGTATTGAAATGGATATTGAGAGATCTACATGGTGTTGGAAATTATATCCTAAAGTCAATCATCAATCTATTGATGGTTGAGCTATTTTATAATTATAATTAATTTATTAATTAATAAAAATATTTTGGCATCTTTTTCATCACATGTTTACATCTTCTAATGAACTCTATTATTATGATGAAGTTCTTAGAACTGTTTAGTTTCGATAAAGAAAGGATTTATCGATTAGTCCTTAAATTTATTCACGACAAAATGATAGGCTATTAATTAGGACTATAGCATCTATCGAGCATAGGTCGCTATATGCTATATAGGTTGGTTATCCTCTTAATGAAGGAGTGTAAAGATATTGGTATGGCATACAGGTGAGATGTATGGATATATCATCATTGAACGTGACCAACTCCAGAGCATTCTGCTGTCGAGAATGTCTTTGATGGGATATAAGTATAAGTATCCCTTAGACCTGAGATCACCTCAGTGACTTGCAAGCAACTCACTATGCTTTGGTACCAGACTAACTAAATTTATAATTCAGCAATGGAAGGCTTCTGGGCATAGTCAAGTACTTGTAAAGTCAGAGTGTGATCAAGATGGAATTGACCACTCCAAAAATTGGAGAAGAATGTATCACTATATTTCAATATAGCAAAATCTTGGCCAAGATAATCCATCAAATGGATTTGATATTTGAAATATAATATGGACAACTTGATCAGAGTTAATAGTTGAACTCTGAGGTGTCCTATGAGCATTGTGGTCAAGGCGATGAATTATATGGAAACTATATCGCATGGGTTCTAAGGATGGTAATCTACATCTTCGACCTATCTGACCATCGGATATCATTGCTAGATGGTCACTTCGATTGATATAAAAATTTATTTCTATGATACTAGCTTAGGTTTGAACCTATGAGGTCATATACATTAGAGCTTATGATTTGATCGGATAGTTGATCAACGATAAAGAATCATTCTAGGGTTAAATAATCAATATGATTGGTGTTTAACCTAGTGCAAGTGTTATAGAAGGATCAATTAGTAATTGGATTGCTAATTGACATAATTTGATTAAGCCAATAGGTTGAGATTAAGTTTAATTAAATATAATTTAATTAGATTTAGTTTGAACTTGATTGGATCAAGTTCAATTGGTTTATTGGATAAGCCAAGTGCAAGGAAGAACTAGTTCTAGTCTAACTAGGACTCGGATTAACCCAATTTTCTAATTTGATTAAAAAATAAATCAAAATTTAATTTAATTTAATTTAATTAAGTCTTTAAATAGGTTAGAATTTTATTTAATTGGGTTAGTTTAATCTTAATTTTATTTAGTTAAAAGATCTCGTTTGACCAAGTCAAAATAGGAGTCCTAGTGTAACTAGGACTCCCTATCACTTGTGCCACTTAATTCTCATGCCCCATGCCCTTTTTGTTTTGTTTCTTACATAATAATTCTCCACTCCCATGGCTTCTAATGCCCTCTTTCTCTTCTTCTTTTCTCATAAGGTAATTTGCTGGAAGACCAAGTCAAAAGAGGAGTTAGTTTTGCTTAGGATTCTATGAGGTAGAATCCTTGTTGACCAAAACACCTTCCCTTGAGTGCTGCCCCCTCCTTTAATTAATTCTTCTCTTATTTCATGAAAATAATCTTCTTTTTTGTGTGCCCTCCCTTGCTGGTCCACGCCAATAATTATGGAGGAGGCATCCAAGAGTTGGGCGTCCCAACAACTTTCCATGTTTGGATATTCCTAATCTAAGATTTTGATCTAACTTGGACTCTTCTTTTTTTTATTTATTGGATGAATTTTATTTTAATTTTTTTATGAAGTATAGAGCTTTAGGAGAGATTTGGGATGTGTAAAAATTAGAGGAAGAGGATCCTTGGGCATGGGGGTTCCATAGGCACCAAACTAGGTGTCAAGGTGAGAGAAAAGAGAAGAAGAAGAGGGTCTTCTTCTAGGGCAGTTTTATTTTCAATCTCTCCTCTCTTTTTTTAGATTTTTCTGAGAGAGTCTCAGATCAATAAACTCTCATCTTTCTTCTCATATTTTAGAGAATCTAAATTTTGAAAAAAAAAGCATCGGATCGATCATTGAAGAAGGATCGACATAGTACTAGCATGTTGTGCTGATTTTCTGCATCGAACTTCAGAGATCGTAGGCTCGTGTGGATGACTCCTAGAGGTCAGATGTTTGTACAGCTCATGACTTCATCCTCAATTCTGGATCAATAAGTTAGAACATCTAACTTGCTTAGATAATAGATATGATCTATAAACTTCATACTTGCATTTGATGTAGTGTAGATCTAGGTTGATTTGATCAATCTTTTATTTCATGTTTGATTTAAATTTTTGATTTAATATCATATCTTGATCGTGTAATAGATTTCAGATCTAGATATTTATATATTTATTTAAATAAATATTTAATTTATTTAAATCTTTCGCTGCAAGATCTTAAAAATATTTTGAGATCTATTGGTAAAACCCTAGATCAAGAACCTTCAATTGATATCAGAGCAAGGTTGTTGTTACATGATTTTTGTGCATGTTTAGATTATTTCTTAGATTAGATCTAATTTATAATCTATTTATTAAATCTAAAATTAAAAAAAAAAAATAGATCTCATATATTGTCATAAGGTTGTTTGCTGTAAGGTTTACCCCTTACAGTGAATAGGTTGTCCTAGTTCGTGATGATCTGACTCTAATCATAAATTTATTAGATTTAATCTAATTTTATTTATAATTTAATAGATTTAAAATAGTTTTAGATCTAAAAATAAAATATTTTAGATTGCACGAACTACTATAAAGTTGTCCTACTGTAAGGTTTATCCCTTACGGTGAATAGGTTATTCTAGTACGTGCTGATCTAAAATATTGATCATAAAATTTTAAATTAGATCTAAAAAATTTTATAATCTAATTAAAAATATTTTAATCTAGTTTTAATCTTCATAAATATGTTAGATTTGATCTAGGAAGATTTATGATTAATTATTATTTGAAACTATTTCAATTACATGAACCTGTTTAGATTAGATCTAAAGTAGATTCATGTTTATGTTACTTGCATATTGATTATGAATCAAAAATGCAAGTTGGTTGATAGAACCATGTTGTTAAAATATTTTACAAACATGAAAACTATTTTCAAAAAGTCAAACCCCAACCCTCAGCCCAAAACTTAATTAAGAATTAAGAAGTTGTTTGATTAGGTTCTAGGATTGTAAATTGAAGATCCTATGACACGAATCATAACACATTGGGTTAATGGGTTAGTGGGGATTAGGTTCATTAATTGGGTTAGACCTAGGGTTAGATTAAAGAATGGACTTAATTAGAGAATGGACTAAATCTAATTAATTATTATCTTAGATTAGGTCAAGAATTCTCTAGATCAATTGCAATAGTTGTAGTTGATCAAGTCCATGTCTTTAACAAGACCCAAGATGGACTTAATTCTTAGCTACATGGTCTAGCACGAACTGTTAGGTTGATCTAATTGAAACTAATTAAACCAGTTGGTGTCTAAGCTAAACCAAATCGGTGGTTTTTAATTGGTAGCTCGCTCATCTGACCATTTCTGATGGTGTCAAAGGTAAGCCTGACAGATCCTTCCACTGATCGAACTTACCTGGCCTCTTGATGGGATTATATTTTGATCAGATCGCTTAACTATTCGAGCTGACCCATGTCAGCTAGGTAAATCAGTTTGACTGATTTAGGTGCTCCTAGACCAACCTATTAATGGTCTCTCTTAAGCTGACTTGGTGAGGTTAGTGGGAGGATCATGATAAGCTGGTTAATCTGATCTACTCGCTTCTATAAATTAAATTCTCTAAAATTATTAGGTCTCTAAAATGAAATAGTTATAGGACAACTTGATCATAGACTCCCATTAAAGTGGATGATGATGGATCCATCAATTGGATAATCATTGGAGGCTCAAAGGCTTAGTGCTTATCATTTGATGGAATTATCATTCATTATACGATCTCTTGGATACATCTTTCTAAATAGTGGTCAGATGGGCCAACCAAAGTTAGGCCTGATCATTCATTGGTTAGATGGGCCAAGTATGGTCATGTTAATGGTTGGACCTAACTGGATCTTTTTCTAAGAAGGCCAAAGCCAACTGATCAGGGCCTGGGAAAAAATTTAATTACTAAAAATTATTTAAAAAAATAATTGATTATGAACCTATCCTTAGATGTACATGGGTGGACCAACCAAAGTTGGGCTCGTGTATAGTCTATATGAATTCTAGTACGCATTAAGAAATTAGGATAACTTTTTGAATTGGAGGTAGAGGCTACCAATTTGAATAAAATAGTGGAAGAAATCTTTTGATTAAAATCCAAATCTTTAGGTTTAATGAATCAATTACTAATTAAGTTTTGATTTTTTTTTGTGCAGACATGGCCACTTTTCTATCGCTCCGATCATTGTTGGACAATGATAAGTTGGTGGGACCCAACCTCGGTAGCTGGTAGTGAAAGTTAAAAATTATCCTGGAGCATGAACGGATCCTATATGTGTTGACAGATCTTGCACCTAAGGAGTCAGCTGCCAATGCACGTGGAACAGTCAGAGATACTTTTCAAAAGTGGCACAATGATCGAACCATGGTGCACTGCATTATACTGACTGTGATGAGCGATGAGTTCAGTCGCAGGTTTGAGACAGCTCCGCCAAATGAAATGCTCTAAGTATTAGAGGATTCTTTTGGCACACCCGATGATGTTGAGAGGCATAAGACTAGTTGTGCCATCTCCAATGCCAAAATATAGGATGGAGCCTCTATCACTAATTATGTACTATATATGATCGAGCTGATAGAGCGCTTGAGCAAACTTGACTTTTCTTTGCATGAACAACTTGGGAAAGATGCAATGCTGAACTCGCTGCCAAAGTTCTATCTTCCTTTCCTTACTCATTACAGAATGACAAAGCCTGAAGTAAACTATCATGGCTTACTGGGGTTACTTTAGAACTTTGAGAAGGATCACTAGCTCCATAAAGAGTCGGTGAACTTTATGGGAGGTTCGTCTTTTGGTTCTCAACCCTTTAGGAAAGGAAAGAAGAATAAGAAAAAGAAAACAAAGAATGTGCAAGTTCAGGCTAGGACATCAGTGCAGGGCCAGATCAGGAAGATCAAGCTCGATAAGAGTTAAGTTGAATGCTATTTTTGCAAGAAGTGGGAGCACTGGAAGAGGAACTATCCTCAGTACATTGCCTCCCTGGACCTGAACAGGCAGAGAAAGAAGCAAGCTATTGCTGGACATGGTATTTATATGATAACTCCTTGTAATTTCTTTATTTATGATATTACTGACTGGGTATTGGATACCAGTAGCCCTTACCATATTTGCAATTTATTGCAGGGATTGTAGGTCAGTAGAAGATTCAAGCAAGGCGAGAGATTCCTAAACGTTGGAGATGGAAGACCAGTTCCAATTCTAGCTTTAGGAATTTTGAAACTTGTATTTGAATCTCCTACCGTTGTTCTTAGTGATTGTTATTTCTATCCTAGTTTCTTTTTAAATATCATTTTTGGAGGCCTTTTGGTCATGAATAATTATGAAATTTTAATAAAAAAATGAGTTTGTAATGTCATTATGAATAGTGTTACTGCTTTCCATGGATAATTGAATAATGGTGTATATATGTTATTACAATCTGTTAATGTAGTCTATTCTACTGGCAAGCATCCTAAATTAGATAGTGTGTCAGATATCTACTTATGGCACTATAGGCTAGGTCATATAAATAAGAACAGAATAAATAGGTTGACTCGAGCGAGAATCCTCAAAGTCAATGATTGTGAATCACTTTCAACTTGTGAGTCCTATCTTCTTGGTAAAATGACCAAGTCACCTTTTACTGAAAAAGGTGAGAGAGCCAATAAGCTCTTAGGTCTAGTAAATACTGATGTATGTGAACTAATGTGTACTAGAGGTAGATATGTTTACTTCATCACTTTCACAAATGATCTATCCAGATATGGATATGTCTATCTGATGAAACATAAATCGGATTCTTTTAAAATATTCAAACGATTTTGAAGTGAAGTAGAAAAATAAATTGATAAGAGTATTAAATTTTTTTTGTCTGACCGAGAAGGAGAATACCTTTCTAGTGAATTTCTCATATATCTAGGAGAGAATGGAATTCTCTTCCAATGGACTCCTCCTAAAACACCACAGCATAATGGTGTGTCTGAAATGAGGAATCGAACTTTGTTAGACATGATTCGATCCATGATGGGATTTGCCTGTTAGATATATATGCCCTAGAAGCCAGAATTGGCTGACACTTGTAATACACTTCTAGGGGCAAAATTATAATTTTGACTAAAAGCAATAAATGGGTTATTTTCTATCACATATGTGTATTTAGTGTCTGTGATACATCCTTTGAGTTAATGGTAATGATAATTCATATTTTCAAGAGTTGAAAATTTAAGACATGAATAATCATTATTAACTCATAAATTACTTCCGACCATAGGATCATCACGAGGATGGTGATTGATCCAGAAGGTTGGTGTACAATCGCTTCTCTTTAGTAGATGAGTCTTGAGTCTACGGTGTGGAGACACCGGAGCGAGAGTATAGGTACTCGTTAGAGAACGAGGGCACTGAGCGTGACCACCTCGAGTAGTCATTAGGGAGTCTACCTTCTCGTCAATGACTGACTCGATGCTGCAGTAGTGTGTCTGGTTCTTTGACCTGAGATGCATCGGCAGTTCACCTTGAGGGTGTTATAGTTTGACTACACCATTACTCGGTCTCCTAGCCATATGGAACCCTGAGGTGTATGTTGGCTATAGCATGTTCATTGTAGGAACTGGATGGCATCAAGATGGAATCTATCTACCTCGGTGGTAGAGGAGCAGCCCTATGATAATCATGAGAATCAAGTCCAGAAGCCCATGGCCATGGCAGAGTGAAATAATAGAAAGAGTTTCTATTTAGATTTTCACATTGGACTCGAATCGAATGATTACATCATATGACAGAGACTAGGGTTTGACGAGTTTACCTTAACCCTAATCTGATCGGGGCTCAAGATAGAAGAACTTAATCACACAGGTAGCTGCACCAAGAGGTTCACATTCAGCTCTGATGGGTTGCCACCATATACTGCTAGGTGTCACTGGTGGATTTTGGGAGCAATTAGAATGATTTAGATGATCGATCATTCTAGCTGTTCGAATCAGAAGAGTTCTGATCCATCGAAAGGAGTTTCGATGATGTCGATGATAGAGATCATGACATATCCCATTACCATACAGAACTGAACCTAACTGGGTCACACAAACAAGGGTTTGAATCTGGTGATCATCAATTGAACTGATCTAGTTCAATTGATCTGAATGAGATTCAATTAGGTTCAAGAAAATCGTGCTAGCACTCGATTGAACCTAACGTTCTTCTTTTGCTATCATAAATAAGTTGTCCTGTCTGAGCCAAAGGAGTTTGTGCTCAATCAGAGGCCTTCATATGGTCTGACTGGAGGTTGTCCAAGTCAGAATAGGTTGTCTTATTTTGTAAGACATTACCTGCCATTTTTGGTCACCTGCCATTTCTTGTTCTTTGACTTTGGTCAAAAGTCTACCTTTGACTGGTCAAACGTTGACCATTGACACTTTGACTTTTGACCACATGTCATGCACCTATTGGAGAGCTGGTGGGGGCCTGTCCCCCTGCCAGAACCTGGCAAGGAGAAGGGCGCACGCCACCCTAGGCGTGTGCCCAAGTTGGAGGCGCCTAGGAGTCCTTGTTGGACAAGGACTCCATCTCCTTTTTGGATTCCAATTAGAGTTCTTCTAAGAACCAACTTTGACTGGTCTTAGGCACCCTCTAAGGAGGAATCCAGGGGACTCTATTCCCACCAATCAGATTTAGATCTGATTTCACAAAGGGTTGTGATTGGTTGGGAAGAAGAGGAGTTGGATCACAGCTAGTCTATAAATAAGACCCTGTATCCAACTCAGATTAAGAGATATGATGAGATCATAGTTTCCCCACACCCCAAGGCTGCCTCTCCCCTCCCTCTCCATGCCAAACCACCTTCTCCCCTTGCTCTCCACATCCAAAAGGAGTTTTGGACCTTGGTTGGTGCGATTCAGATCAAAGAAAGGCGATCAAAAGTAAGAAGGCTGCGCTGCTGCAAAGGACGACTGCTCATCTTCAAAAGGAGTTTTGAAGATCCTCCAGATCAGATCCAGATCTGATTTTTGGAGGTGTGATAGAGAAGAAGAGGATCTCCAGATCCAATCCGAGTGGATACCGGTAGAGGCCAGGCACTTGCGTGGCTAAGATCCATAACCTTTCGCTGCAAACAGGATCATCAACAGGGTAATAGGATTACCCAAATTCAGGTAAATTAAATTTGATTTAATTTATCCTTATTTTATTTTATTTATTAAAATAATAAGAATCAGATCTAAAACACATCAAGATCTGATTGGGATCAAGAGAAAAAATTTTGAAATATATCTCTTGATCTGATCAGATCTGAACGAACCTGGTCTGAGAAATCAGGATTTTCCTTCATTACCAATTTGCCGATATCCTTCTAGGGATATGCACTCAAATTGGTTTGTTATCTATTAAATAGAATTCCAAGTAAATCTGTAGTTAAAACCCCATATGAGATATGGACAGGGCATAAGCCAACACTTTCATACCTTAGGGTTTGGGGGTACCCAGCTTATGTCAAACGGTTAGTTACAAATAAACTTGGACCTAGGTCTGACAAGTGTATATTTATAGGATACCTAAAAGAGGTCAAAGGATACTATTTCTACCATGCTGATGAACAAAAGGTGTTCGTCAGCCTTAGGGCAATCTTTTTGGAAAAGGAGTTCCTTGGTGAAGGAACTGTTGCCTCTAAGGTTGAACTTGATGAAATTCAACAGGTAAAATATCCGACATAGAATGTTGAACCTAAGTCAGATTTGATCAGATCAAATCTAAAGCCTAGTGAATCCGCACCATTAAGGCGATCCGATAGAGTACCATGCCATCCAAATAGATACTATGGATTCTTGGTCCATGATGGTGATCCCATCAAACTCGATGAGAACAATGAGGATCTGATCACTTATATAGATGCGATACAGAGATCGAACTCTAAGAAATGGCTAGAAGCCATGAGATTCAAAATGGATTCCATGAAGGTCAATGATGTATGGACATTAGTTGACCCACCTGAGGAGGTTAAACCCATTAGGTGTAAATGGGTCTTCAAAAGGAAGAGGGGCGTAGACGGAAAGGTGGAGACCTTTAAAGCCCATCGGGTTGCCAAGGGGTATCATCAATATTATGGTATTGACTATGATGAGACATTTTTTCTATGGCAATGCTCAAGTCCATTCGGATCATGCTTGCCATTGCTACCCATCTGGACTATGAGATCTGGCAAATGGATGTGAAGATAGCTTTCCTAAATGGAGAGCTAACTGAAGAGATGTATATGATACAACCTGAAGGTTCACATCCATAAATGAGTCCAAGGTGTGCAAGATTCATAAATCTATTTATGGATTGAAGCTGGCATCCCGGAGTTGGAACATGCATTTTGATAAAGTGATCAAATTATATGGCTTTGTTAAGAATATAGAAGAACCCTGCATTTACAAATGGATAAATGGTCCAGCAGTGATATTCCTTATTTTGTACATGGATAACATTCTCTAAATCAAAAATGATATCCCCACACTATAAGAAATAAAAGTCTGGTTGTTATCACAATTCTCCATAAAGGACATGGGTGAAGTATCCTATATCCTAAGGATGAAGATCTATAGGGATAGATCTAAAAGGATGCTTGGTATATCTCAATCCACGGACATAGAAACTGTGCTGAAGAGGTTTAGTATGGAGAATTCCAAAAAGGGCTATCTTTTGAGAGGCCAAGAAATTTCACTCTCTAAGAAGGATTGTCTGACAACTCCTTAAGAGAGAGAGTGTATGAGTAGAATCCTATTTTCTTCGATAGTGGAGTCTATTATGTATGCAATGACATGTACGAGACTAGATGTGGCATACTCACTAAGAGTGGTGAGTAGCTACCAGTCTGACCCTGGAGAAAATCACTGAAAGGAGGTTAAAACCATCCTTAAGTATTTGAGAAATACTAAGAATCAATGGTTGGTTTATGTTGAGTCAGATCTAAAGCTTATGGGATTTACAGACTTCAACTTTCAATCTGATCATGATGAAAGTAAAAATGTATCGAAGTATATCTTTACTCTAAATGGTGGAGCCATCTGCTGAAAAAGTTTCAAGCAGCATACAGTAGCTGACTCTATTAACGAAGCAAAGTACATGGCAGCATCAGATGCAGCAAAAAAAGCTGTGTGGCTGAGAAAGTTCATCACCGAGCTTAGAGTTGCACCCTCCATTGATGGTTCAATCCTGCTCTACTGCGACAGCACTAGCACCATAGCTCAAGCAAAGGAACCGAAGGCACACCAATGGACAAAGCACATTCTGCGCCACTTTCATTTGGTTTGTAAGATCGTAGATCGTGGTGACGTCGACCTTCAAAAGATTGATGAAAAGAAGAACCAAGCCGATCCCTTCACTAAAGCCCTAGCAATCAAGGAGTTCGACAACCATAAGTCAAAGATGGTTATTAAATACTATGCCAAGTAGCTTTAGGATAAGTGGGAGTTGTTGAAAATTGTGTTCCAAAGCCAATCATCAACCTATTGATGGTTGAGCTATTTTATAATTATAATTAATTTATTAATTAATAAAAATATTTTGGCATCTTTTTCATCATAAGTTTACATCTTTTATTAAACTCCATTATTGTGATGAAGTCCTTAGGACTGTTTAGTTTTGATAAAGAGAGGATTTATCGATTAGTCCTTAAATTTATTCATGATCAAATGATAGGTTGTTAATTAGGACAACAACGTCTATCGAGCATAGGTCGCTATATGCCATATAGGTTGGTTGTCCTCTTAACCAAGGAGTGTAGAGACACTGGTATGGCATATAGGTGAGATGTATGGATACATCATCATTGAACATGAACAACTTCAGAGCATTCTGCTGTCGAGAATATCTCTGATAGGATATAGGTATAAGTATCCTTTAGACCTGAGATCACCTCAATGACTTGCAAGCAACTCACTGTGCTTTGGTATTGGACTAACTGAATTTCTAATTCAGTAATGGAAGGCTTCTAGGCATAGTTAAGTACTTATAAAGTCGGAGTATGATTAAGATAGAATTGACCACTCCAAGAGTTGGAGAAGAATGTATCACCGTATTTCAATATAGCAAAATCTTGGTCAGGATAATCCATTAGATGGATTTGATATTTGAAATACAATGTCGACAATCTGATCAGAGTTGATAGTTGAACTCTGAGATGTCTTACGAGCATTATGGTCAAGGGGATGAATTATATGAAAACTATATCTGTATGGGTTCTAAGGATGGTTTTCTACACCTTCGACCTATCCGACTGTCGGGTATCATTACTAGATGATCACTTTGATTGATATAAAAATTTATTTCTATGCTATCGACTTAGGTTTGGACCTATGAGGTCACATATATTAGAGCTTAGAATTTGATTGGATGGTTGATCAATGATTAAGAATCGTTCTAGGGTTAAACAATCAATACGATTGGTGTTTAACCTAGTGCAAGTGTTACAGGAGGATCGATTAGCAATTGGATTGCTAATTGACTTAATTTGATTAAGCCAATAGATTGAGACTAAGTCTAATTAAATATGATTTAATTAGATTTGGCTTGGGTTTGATTGGATTAAGTCCAATTGATTTATTGGATAAGCCAAGTGCAAGGAAGAACTAGTTCTGGTCTAACTATGGCTCGGATTAACCCAATTATCTAATTTGATTAAAAAATAAATTAAAATTAAATTTGATTTAATATAATTTAATTAAGTCCTTAAATGGGTTAGGGCCTTGTTTAATTGGGTTGGTTTTAATCTTGATTTTATTTGGTTAAAAGATCTTATTTGACCAAGTTAAAACAGGAGTCCTAGTATGACTAGGACTCTCTATCACTTGTGCCACTTAATCCTCACGCCCTATGCCCTTATTGTTTTATTTCTTATGTAAAAATTCTCTACTCTCATGGTTTCTCATGCTCTCTTTTTCTCCTCCTTTTCTTATAAGGCAATTTGTTGGAAGACCAAGTCAAAAGAGGAGTTAGTTTTGCTTAGGATTCTATGAGATAGAATCCTTGTTGATCAAAACACCTTCCTTTGAGTGCTACCCCCTTCTTTAATTAATTATTCTCTTATTCTATGAAAATAATCTCCTTTTTTGTGCATCCTCCCTTGCTGGTCCATGCCAATAATTGTGGAGGAGGCGCCCAACTCTTGGGCACCCCAACAACTTCCCATGTTTTGGACATTCCTAGTCTAGGATTTTGATCTAACTTGGACTCTTCCTTTTCTCTATTTATTAGATAAATTTTATTCTAATTTTTTTATAAAATATAGAGCTTTGGGAGAGGTTTAGGGTGTGCAAAAATTAGAGAAAGAGGGTACTTAGGCATGGGGGTTCCATAGGCACCAAACTAGGTGTCTAGGTGAGAGAAAAGAGAAGAAGAAGAAGGTCTTCTTCTAGGGCTGTTTCATTTTCAATCTCTCTTCTTTTTTTTGAGATTTTTTTGAGAGAGTCTCAGATCAGTAAACTCTTATCTTCCTTCTTATATTTTGGAGAGTCTAAATTTTGAAGAAGGGAGCATCGGATCGACCATCGAAGAAGGATCAATACAGTACTAGCATGCTGTGCTGATTTTCTGCATCGGACTTCAGATCAGAGATCATAGGCTCGTGTAGATAACACCTAGAGGTCGGACATGTGTGCGGCTTGTGACTTCATCCTCAAGCTCAGATCAATAATTTAGAACATCTAACTTGCTCAAGTAATAGATATGATCTATAAACATCATACCCGCATTTGATGTAGTGTAGATCTAGGTTGATTTGATCAACCTTTTCTTTCTTTTTTGATTTTAATTTCTGATTTAATATCATACCTTGACCATGTAATAGATTTGAGATCTAGGTGTTTACATATTTATTTAAATAAATATTTGATTTATTTAAGTCTTTCGTTGCAAAATCTTGAAAAAGTTTCAAGATCTACCTGTAAAATCCTAGATTAAGAACCTTCACATGGAACAAGGGATTATGGTTTAGTGTTTGGTGGGCAGCCAGGAGGATTTGAAGATGGAGGCTCGGGTCCTCTGGAAGGATTTGTAGATATGAATTATACAGGAGATCATGATACAACGAGGTCTACTATTGGATACCTCTTCTTTGTGTATGGTGGATCGGTGTCTTGAAGATCAATCCTTCAATCAATTACGGCCTTATCTACCATAGAGGTTGAGTATATTGGAATAATGGAGGCTGCAAAGAAAGCTCTTTGGCTTTGGAGGTTGATTGTTGAGTTGGGGATGAAAATAGAGCAAGGTTACACTATTTAGTGACAATCAAAGTGCTCTGCTATTAGCACAGAACCCAGTCTATCATGCGAGCATAAAGCATAAAGACGTGAGGTACCATAGGATCAAAAAGTTGGTGAAGAAAGGTGAAGTGGAACTGATGAAGGTTCATACCAAGGAGAATTAGTTTGATGCACTCACGAAGGTACTCCCCAGAGACAGTTTTTAGATGTGTGTGGCACAAATAGGTCTGCTAAGAAGAGATGAGTTCACAAGAACTTGGAAGCACTAAGGTGGAGAATGTGAGCTCAAAAGTGGTGCTCCCAAGTCTTGGAAATATGAGAAGACAGATCATGAAAAGACGGAAGCAAGTCAGAAGAGAAATCAGCCTGGACAGCAAAGTTCAAAAACTTAGCCGATTTTCCCTGAGACTGGGTCGGCTAAGTTGGGAATTGAGCTGACACAGTCTCAGACTAGATCGGCTATGTCTTAGAAAAAAATTTAGATACAAAGCAGTATTTTCGAACTATTGGCATGGTACATAATTGGATTGGCTCAGTCTTAGACTAAGCCGACCTAGTCGTAGGTTAGTCGGCTCAGTCTGAAACTAGGCCGGCAAAGTTTTCATAGGTTTGTTTTGTGTACGTGGGTTGTTTGGATTTTGGAGAGTTTTTCGATGAGCTTGGACTTGATCTTTTTATAAAGTATATATACTGAAAATAGGTCAAGATTGTATATGATGCTAAATTCATTGAATAAAACTCTTTTCTCCTAGAAAATTCTTATGCTCTCTTTCTCTCTTTCCTCTGGAATCATTATTTTGCTTCAGCATTAATCCAAGGAGATTGTTCCTTGTTGCTTGGTTAATCACCAGCGGCCAGGCCGGTTCGTGTATGGAATTGATAATTTCATAATAGGCTATGACTCGATTGTCCCCATAACTTTATCATTTTAAGGACCTAATAATTTTAGAGGATTTAAAATTATTTATAATTTAAGGATGGACAAGACATGGACCAAATTGCTCCCACTGACTTCACCAAATCAAGTCCTCCCACTAACTTCTCAAGTCATCAACAAGGACTAGGATCAATTTCAGTCCATGGGCACTTAGATCAATCTCATTGAATGAAATCAATCTCACTGGTTTCCTATATGACATGGATTAGCTCGAATCAATGAGTAACCTAAAGCTGATTAACCACATTAGCCAGATAAGTGAGATCAATGGGAGGGTCTGCCAAAGCTTGCCTTAGACACCATCAGAAATGACCAAGTAAGCGGGCTGCCAATTAAAAACCACTGAGTTGGAATGCCAGACTTACCTTAGACACCAATTGATTTTTCAGTTTTGATTTGGTCTGCCTAAAGACTTGAGCTCGACCACTGAACCATGATCAGTATCCATTTATTAGATATATGGACTTTGATAAACTATAACTACGAAATTGATCTATAGAAAAGAAATGACCTAATCCTAATTAACTATTAATTATGTTTGATCAATTTTTTAACTTAGTCTATATTTAATCTGACCCTAGGTCTAACCCAGTTAATGATTTGATCAAGCTAACCCATAATCCTTTAACCCATGTTTTATGAAATTATCTTAGGATCTTTAAATCACAAACCTAGATCCTAAATAGTCACTTAATTCTTAATTAAGTTCAAGACTGAGGGTTGGGGTTCGGTATTTCAAAAATATTTTTTAAATTTTGAAAGGTTTTTTATACCCTAGCACTGTTTTATTAAATAGGTTGACTCATTTCAAAAATAGATCGGCTTATTTCACAAACAAGCACTAGATGTAGGTTTGAACACATAAAACCAGCCTGCTACGACATTCAGCCAACTTTCCAGTTAGGCTAGCTTGGATTCCATCCGAGTTGGCCCGAGCAGAAGCCGAGCTAGCTCATCTCTGAGACAGCTGGCTCGGTAGAAGGCTTAAAAGGCCATTGTTCCCATTTGGCAGGCTCAGATCCCATCCAAGTCAATCCAATTTGAATCTGAGCTGGCCCATTTCCTGATCGAGCTAGTTGGAGCAACAATACAGAAAGCATATCAGACTGACACGCCGGTCGAGCTGGCTCAATTCCTAAGATAGCCAACTCGACTGATAAACAAAACCCTTTTTAAGGTCCTATTGAGGTTTAATCTAAAATTATGTACTCAACATAAAAATCATGAAATTATTTAGATCTAATCTAAACATTAATTCATGATAAAATTTATATTAAACCCTTCAGACACATCATAAATAACATTAGATCTAATCTAACTAGTTTATGATTCAAATTCAGATCAGTACATACTAGGACAACCTTTTCATTGTAAAGGGTTAACCATACAACAAGACAACCTTATGACAGTATATGTGATCTTTAATTAATTTTATTTTTTAGATTTATTCTAAAATATACATGAACATGTTATAATAGAACTTAGATGCTCTGATACCACTGTTAGAAAACATGTAGGATTTCATGCATAGATTTCAAATTTTTTTTAAAATTAAAAGCAATGGAAGACATAGATTAAATAATTTAATCTATAATATGCATGTAATCTAATTACTAAATCCTATATCAAAGATCTATAACATGTCATGATGCATATACAAATCTAAAAATAAATATTTTGGTATTGATCAAATCAATACCCTATATCTAGAACAGTTCTAGATCTAAATCCTAGATTGCATCTAAGTCAAGAAGAGATCAAATCTTTTATTTTCGTATGGGTCGAGAACTCTGCGGTTGATTTTTATTATTATCTTTAGAGCCGCACATGCATCCGGCCTCTATAGAAAGTCCACACAAGGCTGCAACATAGATCGAAGGTTCGTCGAAAGAAGATCCACTCGAAGTGCTAGCTTCTTGCGGATCCCTCCTGATGGTTAATCAAATATATATTCTTCGAATCTCTTGGATACTCCAAGAGATGAAGAACATGTGCAGGATTTAGAAAGAAGTTTAACTCTTGGATCTCCCATAAATCAGAAATAAATAGTTAAGAAAGATCCTAAGAGAAGACACATCTTCTTTTTTCAGGACATCAACCATTGATATCCTAAATGGATCTCCATATCTAAATAAGAGGCGACCTTCTCCTCTAGAATTTTTCAGACATCCAGATCTCTTCCCCTCTGATTTTTCTCAGAAGAAAAATCATACAAAAATATGAAGAAGAAGGGTTCTCAAGGAAACCCTAAGAGAAGACCTTCTCTTCTTCTTCTCACATCAGGACATGATCAGATCATGTCCAAAAATAATCACCATTCCCCAACACCTTGGAGCACAGATCCCCACACCCTCTTTCTCTCTCTCTCTCAAATTTTTTATCACATACAAATCATAAAGAAATAAGGAGAAAATAAACTTTGAGAGAAGACGTTCTTCTCTCTTACCTTTGTCTTCACTAAGACATGAACTTTTGATGTCATAATAAAACCTTTTTCTCCAAGGAAGTAGGTGCCTCAAACCACCACACCATCTCCCTATTTTCTCTCTTATTTTTCCATGGGATCCAAAGGGAAAATCACACCAAAGCTCCACAAAAGGTGGCGCCCTTTAACAACCTCCCTATGACTAGGTCAAAACCTAGTTTAAGGGGATTCTAAGGAGTCCTATGGGGCGTCCAACTCTTCGATGCCCCTTCCTTAATTTCAGATGTGATGGAACAGAAAACCATGTACAAAACAAAATAAAACAAGGGCCAAACCAAAATTATGGCATGTGGAATATTTGCACAAGAGAAGGAGAGTTTTGGCATTTTGGGACTCTTTCAAGAAGAAAACAACCCAAACAAGTTTCTAGTTTTGACCAAATCAAAACTAATTCCAAAACTATTAGTTTGAGAGGGCATGGGGACCTTTCGTAGAAATCTAGAAACAAATATGTGGGCGTGGGCTTTCTAAAGTGGCACAAGGGAGAAGGTGGAATCCTAGTCTAACTAGGATTCTCTTATACACTAGGTCAAACCTGTTTGGACCCAATCCTAAATTTGATCTAAGTCAACCTAATTAATAGGGAATCCTAATCCAATTAGGAGCCTAGACTAGGATTCTCTTATACACTAGGTCAAACCCATTTGGATCCAATCCTAAATTTGATCTAAGTCAACCTAATTAATAGAGAATCTTAATCTAACTAGGAGCCTAAGTAAATTAGATTTAATCAAATTTAAATTAAATTTAATTTCTAATCAAATTAAAAATTAGGTATACTCAAGTCATAGTCGAACAGAAACCTGTTCTCCCTTACAATTGGCTTATCTAATAAACCAATTAGACTTAATCAAATTAAATCCAAACCAATTCTAACTGAATCAAATTTAATTAGACTTGATCTCAGTCCGATTACTCAATTAGATTGAGCCAATTAGCAATCCAATTGCTAATCGATCCTCTTGTAATACTTGTATTAGGTCAAACATCAATCGCATTGAATGTTTGACCTTAGAACGACTCTCAATCATTGATTAACCATTTGATCTGGTTATAATCTCTAATATATATGACCCCATATGTTCGAACCTAAGCCGATAGCACAGAAACTAATTTCTATACCCATCGAAGTAACCATCTAACAATGGATCCCAACGTCCGGATTGATCAAATGTATGCAAAGTAACATTCTTAGAACCTTGGCCTATAGTTACTGTATAATTCATCCCTTTGACCAATAATACTCAAGATAAATTTGAGTATGCTATCAAACACTCATACAAGTCATTTCTATTATATTTCAAAATTTTGCAAATCTCGTGACACCTCATGAGGATTACCCAGGCCTAGATTTTGCTAAATTGAAACACAGCTAGTCATTCCCTTTCTAAAGTTAATCAGGAGTGGTCAATCCCATCTTGACTCACACACTAACTTAACAAGTACTTGACTGTACCTAGAAACTTTTCAAATCTATATTAGAAATATAGGCAGTCTGACACCAAAGTATAGTGAGTTGCTTGCAAGTCACCATGATGATCTCAGATTGAAGGGATACTTATATCTATTGGCCTTAGCTAGCTACTCTTGATAGTAGAGTGCTACATTGATCATGTTCAATGCAGATGTACTCTTACATCTCACCTGGATGTCATACTAGTGTCTCCATACCACTTGGTTATGAGGATAACCAATGCATATGGCATACAGCGACCTACACTCGATAAGTTATCGTCCTTATTAATAACTCATCATTTCATCATGAATAATTTAAGAACCATCCGATAAATTCTCCTTTATTGATGATTGTGGTTCTAAGGACTTCATCATAATTTAGGAGTTTATTTAAGGATGATAGAACTTCTATGATGAACTAGTCAAATAATTATTATTATTAGATAATTTATATACTAAATCCACTCATCTACCACTTAGATGATTGGCTTTAGGACACATTTTTTAATACTATATTCATCGACTCCTTATGGAGCTGGTGATCCTTCTCAAAGTTCTGCAGTAATCCCAGCAAACCGTAGTAGTTAACTACAGGCTTTGTCATTCAAAATGAATAAGAAATGGTAGAAAAGACTTGGACAAGAAGTTTAGTATAGTATCTTTCCCAAGCTGCTCATGCAATAAAAAGCCGAGCTTGTTCATGTGCTCAATCATCTTGATTATGTACAATACATAATCAGTGACTGATGCACCATCCCTCATTCGAGCATTAAAGATGGTATAATTAGTCTTGTACCTCTCAATATTGTCGGGAGTGCCAAAAGACTCATTCAATATTCGCAGCATATCTTCTGGCTAAGCAGACTAAACTCATTGCTCATAGCCACTAAAATAATGCAATGAATCATGGTTTGATCGTTGAGCCATTTCTGATAAGTATCTCAAACTGTTCCATGTGCGTTCGAAGCTGGCTCCTTAGGTACTGGATCTATCATAATGTACAGGATTCATTCATGCTTCAGAACAATCTTCAATTTTTGGTATCAGCTACCGAAATTAGGTCCTGTTAACTTATCATGATCGGATAATCATCATAAAATACTAAATAAAAATATTAAATAATATATTAATTTAATATTTATTTTAAAAAATTGATATTTTTGTTTATATTTTATAAAAAAAAGTCCACCAATGCGAAGAGCTCGATTTATGGGTTCAAACAGATTAAATTTTATGTAAATCGAAGCTAAATTGAAATTATTGTGGAAGCAGGAAGTTTAAATGAAGGAAAAAGAAAAAAAATATATAATAATTAATAATTGGCCGGCTGAACCGGCTAGCTCAGAAGAAAACTCGACCCAGACCACTGACCGTGACCCAGCACGAACACGAACCCACGCGTGGCTCGGATCAGCAGCGGCTGATGTCAGCCTTACGCTAGAAATCACGCGACTCATGGGAGCCGGTTACTGTAGAGGTAGACCAGGTTTTGTCGCGGTGCATAGAAATTCCTTCAACTTGATGCGGTCTACCGTGGTTCACGAGTGCCAGGTGTTATCCAACGGCGGATAGCCTCTTTTGGTTGGAATCGGATGGCTGTAAACAAAGGTCGGTTTGAATAGGATTTTCCTCAGGCTTCATCGTGCGCGATCGTGCGGTCGGAATCGAAGCCGCTCGCCATCCAACGACTGACAACGCAGCCAGTGGAGATCTGACGGCAGAAAACGTCTCCCAGTTTGATCAGGATTCCCAGCTACCTCCGAACGCACGATCGAACGGCCCAATTCAAGCCGGTGGTGATCCAATGATCAGGAACAAATCCGGGCGATGAACAGCTACCAGACGGTGGATTTTTTATAGGATTTGAGCCGTTTGATCTAAAACGAACGATCAGGAAGCTCCAGAAAGGTTGAAACCGATCTAAACTCCAATTACAACTCCGAGAAGAACTCAAAACCTCTGTTTTTCACTCTATTAAACCCCTGTTACGCCACAGACCATGGAGAGGACCCCTCCCTGAGGGAAATCAGCCCTCCTCTCTCTCTCTTCCTTCTCTTCTCTCCTCCTCTCTTCCTCTTTCTTCTTTCTTTTCTATTTCTTTTTCTTTTTCTTTGCCCTTTCTTTTTTTTTAATTTATTCTAGGAGATTCAAAGATGCCGAAGGCCAGTAGATCGTTGATTATGTACGTCTAAGGTCTCGTATCTTGGGAAGTATGAGAAGTCTTCCAATCAGGAGAGTTTATAATTTGAACCTTTTTTTTTATTAGATAATAAAATTATATCTTTTACATGCCAATATTATTTATGCTTTAATTTTGAATTTTCTATAATTTATGGCTAAAGAGACAGATCGTGATCGTAGAAAGATACGGTCTATATTCAAGTTAGAATACATTATAAGATTTATATTTTTATGTTTAATTTCTTGTAATCTATACCTAAGGAGATAGATCGTGATCGCAGATAGCTATGGTCTATGCTCAGATTAGGATGAATTATAGGAATTAAATTAGAATTATGTTTTTTGATTGTATGATCTAAATAGTCTATGTCTTTAAGATGGATCATGATCTTGTTAGATATGATCCATGCTCGGTAGAATAGGTTATGTTAGAATCAAATTAAGGGAACATACATCTCAAAAGATTGCATGTGACAATAAAAGATCGCAGGAATCAATTATAGATCTGAATGATGAAAGATGGAACTGAAACCCTAGACAACTTCTTTTCTTATTACTTTCAAAATCCCACTTAATTAATTATTTATTTTCTTTTATTTTAATTTGCTAAACTAAAATTAATTCTCTTTATGAAGAAAAATTTTGATTTTTCGGACCAGGTTCATTCAGATCTGGTCAGATCAAGAGATATATTTCAAAAATTTTTTTCTTTGATCCGGATCAGATCTGAAATATTTCAAATCTAATTATTATTATTTTAATAATTAAAATAAAATATAGATAAATTAAATTAGATTTAATTTACCTTGATGTAGGGTAATCCTATTACCCATTGATGATCCTGTAAGCAGCGGAAGGTTCTAGATCTAGCCATGCAAGTGCCTGGCCTCTATCGATATCCACTTGGACTGCATCTAGAGATCCTCTTCTTCTCTATCATGTCTCCAAAAATCATATCTGAATCTGATTTGGAGGATCTTCAAAATAACTTTCGAAGATCAGCAGTTGTCCTTACAGCAGCGCAGCCACAGTACGAGAAGATGATATGATAAACAACGGATACAATTTCATGCCCCAAGCGTTGCCTCTCTCACTCTCCACACAAGTCTACTTCTTCACCTCTCCCTCTCCACACTCCAAGTCAGACGTTCGCGGAATCTTATATTTGGCGCTGCAGCTCCTGTTAGATCCGCCGCACACACGAGCAAGCATAGAAAGATACGAAC